>CAJVPT010006760.1:0-10728 GCA_910592055.1 Acaulospora colombiana
AAATTACAGAAGATAAATTTTTTATAGATAGGTTATTTTATTTTTATATCTGTAACTAACTTATATATATATAGTTGCGTGAGCTTATCATAAAAATACAATTATCACTTTAGCGATATAAAAAATTAAATACAACTTGCAAGTCCCTAGGAATAAAAATTTTGAAACTAATTTTGGATATAGAAATATGCTAGAATTTAACATATAAAATGATGGCCCATGCTATATAGCTAAAAGCAATAAATTTAATTTATTTTTATTGATATTTAATTTAATTTTAATTTTAAAAAATTTATATATAGGCAATCAAGTATATTATAATGTCAAGCCAGAAACTAAAACAATATATATTTACTGATGATAATTGGAATATATTCAAGCAGGTTATAGAATTGCTTGGATAGTTTAAAAAAATAACAAAAATAATTTCAGCTTCAAGTTATCTGACACTTTCCTCAACTATTCCTGGGTATAATACTATACATTAATTAACCATTTAGAAAATATTTACAGTAAAAAAGAAGCTGATAAAACAATAAAAGAAGTAGCTGTTGCTTGTTTAGAAAAATTTAAAGAATACTATAACAAAACTAATAAAGCAAGCTTGCTGGCAATTATTTTAGATCTGAGGTTTAAAATAGAATATTACAAAATGAATAAGTAAAAAAAATGGTTAGTGAAATTAAAGAAAGGTGTGTATATTTTTATATTTTATTAAATATGATAAAATAAATATTAAGTATGTTACAATTTTAAAGTTTTTTAGAAGCTTTTCAAAAATACAAAAAGCATGGTATAGAAAATAACTGTATCAGGCAGTGATAAAGATATTCAAGTGATAGTTAGTTTGAAGTTGTTTAAGTGGTGTCATATAGAAAAACTAAATGAATTGCAATTATATTTTTCTCTTCCAAATGTGGGTGACAAAATCGATATATTAAAGTAGTGAAAAATACATGAACATCAATTTCCATATTTGGTACTCATTGCACATAATTATTTGGAAACACCTGTAACAAGTGTTTCATTGGAACAAGTCTTTTCAGTGAGCAAAAATTTAATAACTGATAAAAGAAATCAGCTATTAGACAAAACAATTAGGGCATGCATATGCTTGAGATCATGGTGGAAAGGGCCTTTGACAAGAAATGCTGATAATTTATTTTAAATTTTATTTTTTTTGTTGTATTATTTAATGTATTGTCAGAACTATATTTATTATTTAGATTTTTTCTAAGATAAAAAAAAAATTTTAACAAAGCAAGCAGCCTGTGTGTTGCAGTACTCATATAACAATACTGCCATAGCATCCAATATAATACTGATATAGGCCAATTGATGCAAGTTGCGCTAATTGTTTGGATAGATAGTAATTGTTAAAAATCGATTAATATAAAAGTGATATATGATAAAAAAACACAATTAGAAATAAATAAAAAAAAACTTTTTCTGATTTTTTTGTCAATTTTTTATTTTGTTTCCTTTTACTTTTATCACTTTACCATCCCTACTGTCAGATATCTTGCCTAGGAATTTTTTTTTTGCCCGCAAATTTTTTTTTCCTGTTTCTTGCTAGTTTTTGAGAAAATATATATATCTCTTTATATATTGGCTAAATGATCAATTTTATTTAAATATATATAATTGCCTACTATCATATAGTTATAATCGAAGATATATTTTTATCACTTGCTGATGTTTTTACAGCTGTTACATTAATTGCTTTTACTTTTGCTACAACTATATACTCAGTTCTTTCTTTTTTGACTAAATAAACTGGCACCTTTTTTAACTACTTTAATTGATATCTTTTATCAACTAAATAGCTTGCCACTTTAATTATTATCTATATCTTTACAGTGATACATTGTTTCCACCATATTTATAGTTAAGTAAGTACAAGGCATTTGATATTTTGTTATTGCTGCACCTTATATTTATTTCTAAAATACTGGTATAGGTAATATGATACATATCTTGAAGAAACAGAAACAGATCGAAGCTAATGGTGAGTAAATCAATTGAAGAGAAGAACAAAAATCAAAAAGCCTTTTACCTGTCAAGTCTATAAAGTTGTCTCCAGTAGAAAACCCTGGACTATATTTGTAGGCTGGCCTTTATAAAAGTGCAACTAGCTGTTGTCGATAAAGTCGATATTGTTTCCAGTGGGAAATCCTAAACTAATATATTAAATTTTGTTGATAAAATGCTAGGAAAGCTTAAATTTGTTACATTACTACTGCTACCTTCAGTGAAAAATCCTGGACTAAAGCAGGGCTCTCAAAAAATTTAAGCAAGTATTTGTATAGTTGCAAATTGGATTGTTGACAATTTAACTTGCAGCTAGGCTTTTAGTTCCCTGTTGCATTGACAAGTTGTACATGTATATATATAGCTAATACCTGTTTTTTAAATATATATAGAAATTTATATTGCTGCCTTGCATTTTCTTGTGTTATTGAAAAACAATAACCCTGAGGAGTATATTGCCTATTTGCAAAGTCCTTTCACTAAATTAACAAGTGTTTGCCTGACTATATCTGATCCTAATATTGATTCTTTTTCAAATATAAATATATTGAAGTATATGTACTTGTTGTATATATTTATTAATGCTAATAAAAAAATAGAAAAATTGATGAAGAGAATTTGTGAGATTGGTGAGATTTTGCCATGCTGATGATATAGAAACTACAGTTGCTTTGAAAGTAGACATCGATAAATTGAAAAAAAATAAAATAAAAATATATAAAAATTTTGTAAGTTTAAATAGTTTTAACAATAAAAAACCTAATTAACACCTTTATATTTCAGGTAAGGGAGAACCTGATGACACAAAAATACTTTGCCAATGCCTATAAAGTAAAAACAATATTTTCTGGACCCCTACCTAAATATAATAAAAAAAAAAAATCAAAGAAAAGTGGATATACGAAAAAGTAAATCCGTTGTCTTCATATGTAAAAGCCATTGATATTGCCTCTTGCCTATCAAATATAATAAAAAAAAATAAGGAAATTATAATTTGTGACAAAGATTCAGGCAAGGTGGTGCTTGCCTTATATCATAATTGGATTGAACCTAAAGTTTTAAATATTATGCAAGGTACAGTGCTGGAAATGTTTTAACTATGAAAAAAGGTTATCTAATCTGATGATATATTGAAACTTAATCAAGGAGCATTGGCAGCTACTGAGTATATAAAATTCATATATGTTTAATTTCATACTTAAGCAGTACTGACAACAAATTTTAAATATCTATTAACAAGGGAATGTAGAATTTTTACACATGTTTTCAATATACCAAAAGAGTTATGAGAAACAAATCAGTAGTACCTATATAAAGAAAAAATTGTTATGATGAACAGCCTCCTGTTTAACTATGCAATAGGTATTTTTTCTACCAATGTGACTTCAAGTATATAGCAAAAAATTGTTAAACATAGACTTCCAAAATTAGATGAAAACAAGTATAGAACAGTTGAAAAAGATATCTCAGTTTTTTATGATAAAAATGAAATCAAACTTAATCATCTCTTGGATTTCTGTGAAGCATATGCATCCTGGAAATATAGCAAATTTGTCCATACCAAAACAAATTTCCTGAACCATGTAATTGTAACCAGCTGCCTGAGAGAGGAATTTGCTTCAAAAGTGATCCAGAATTTACTTGTTAAGAAGGAAATTTCAATGGAAGCAACTTCTATATAGCTAAATGGAGAATAAAAGTAGAGATGACAGGTATTTTTATAAAAACGATAAAAAAGTTTGAAATATAAAATACTAAGTTTTTATTTAAATTTTTATACAAGGTAATATTCTTTTTTGCTGGCTAGAAAAAGAGTTACATAGCATAACTGTTTTGCTGAAAGAATGTGTAACTAGTGGATTATTATAAAACCTGGCAAAAAAAAATAGTAACAGTAATTAAAAAATAGAAAATAGATATCAAAAAAATATATATATATAATGTATTAATAAGAGTAATTGCAACAAGATTCCTTGTTTTGCTAGCATTGGAAGAATCGATTAAAAAAACCAAGGTAGTAACAGTATTGCAGAAAATTTAAATTATATAGATATATATTTTAATTTAGAAGAAAATAATTGTAAATAGTAATAAATTATAAATATTAAAAATATAAATTATTAACTAAATGTTTATACTGTATATAAAACCTAAAAATGGCAAGTAAATATTAGGTAGGAAAAAATGAATAAAAAAAAAAAAAAAAAACATGATTAAAAAAAAATATCAGATTAACTGAATAGATTAAATAAAAATAAATTTGTTTGGATATGAATCAGATCAACTAAAAACTAATCTGATCAGATTCAGATCAGATTTACCTAAAATTCAATCTGATTTGATTTGATCTGTTGCAATTCCTATCCTTAATAGATAGAATTAGGTAATTTGAATCAGGTTAGGATAGTATAAGCTAGAATTTATAAGAATCACTCTTGTAAAACAATCTGTACAATCTTCAATCTGATTAATAAAATCTAGTTAATATAATTAATTAAAAAAATAAATAAATAAATAAAAATAAATGTTTTTATTTTTCTTATTAATTATCATATGATTTATGGTAATAACCAATCATAATTCTTCAAAAATAAATCAAAGTATTAAGGTATAATATATGTGAATTTTATAATTTTCAATTATATAATTAAGGATTTAAAAATTGATAAAGTTAAAATTTATAATAAAAACATAGTAAGTGGACTTAAACTTTTGAAAGCAACTGTATATATTCTTTTGATTAATAAACTGATAATTTAACCTGACTATAGATAATTACAAAAAAAAAAAAAAAAAAAAAAAAAAACTTGTTTATAATAATGATAAGAATTAGTAAATCATTTATTGATAGACTAAAGAAAATAATAAAAAATATACAGAAAATAATGCTAATTACAAATAAATAAGTAATTATTCAAATTTATTTCTTTTTATTTTATCAATATTTTATTTTATTTTTTTGGTACCACACTGCGTTATCATAAGCAGTAATTACCACTTATTGCCTCCCTTTTTTTTCTTTCTTTTATTCTTATCACCACCACTACTCTTCGACTTCTGTGAGGGCTGCTCTTGTTGGATCGTCGATGAAACAACAGTAGCTTCAGATGATGGGACATTACTAAGTGTCAAAGAGAAAATGTTGTTAGCTTGAATCCAAAATGGGAAGAAACATGCATGTAATTTACCTTCGTCCAAAAATGTTAGCACTACCTGTACCACCTATGCCCCCACCAGTAACTGCTGTTCCTTGAGATCCTTTCATCAATTGCTGTTTTCTTTTACCCTTAACTTTATAGGTAGTCCTCTCACGTTTTGGAAGCCAACGTTCCGGATCTGGTGGAACACTAGGATCATAATTTTTCGGAAGTAAAGGTTTTCGTTTTCTCTTTCGAAGCGCTATTTTTGCTGGACCGTCACTGAAAAAGTAAAAAAAAAAAAAAAAAAAATTTAATAACCAAAATTATAATAATTATAATAAAATGTGACATCAAAATTTAATATACGATACCTGGCCTTAGTATCCGTCTTTTTTATATAACTTTTCTTGATTCCAGGTACGACTTTTTCCAAAGATTCCACATCAATATCCATTGGTGTACCTATCTCCAGCAAGGAACTCTCGTATTTTTCAGCAAGAGAAATATCATACTGCGAATATGCGGCAACAAGACCTGCCAGTGCTTGAGAATCTAACGGATCATTTTTGACGAGTTGTTCATAATCTTGTGCTGCTTCACGATATCGTCCTATCTTGAGTTTGAATGCTGCCGTTTGTTTAAGAATGGATGTATTCTCATCGGACTACCAAATTAAATATTATTCGTAGTCATTAAAATAGTGAATAAGGCTTAAGGCACAAACTTTCATCAAGATTGCGTACAATAGCCTCACTCTTCCAAAATGCACTAGCTTGTTCTAACGCCTGTACGGCCTTTTCTTGTTTCTTGGCTTGTTCATATAACCACACTAACAATCCTACATAACCGGGTTTATATTTTTCTTTTTCATCCTTAATTGAAGACCAGTAACTTTCAAAAGTTTCCAATGCAGCTAAAGGATTAGATTGCAAAATTTGGAGTTGCATCAAAGCAAAATTGATTGATAAAGAATGAGGCCTTGTCTTTGCAAATTCCTGCAAATCTTGAATAGCTTTTGCATTCTTTTTTTGATGATAAGATGTTGAAGCTATTATGAGATATAGATCATCGTTTTCAGGATAGACTTGTAGTAGCTTGCGAACTGCATCATGACATGCGGCATACTAAAAATTGATATTTTTTTATCTTAGTTCATAACACACATTTTGACAAAGATAGCAGCGCATACTAACCTTATGCATGTACAACAATAATAATGCCTCATTCATCGCAATTATACGACGCTGACTTCTGAATAATTTAGTTTCCAACGCATTCGCACTCGCGACCTTTATTTTACGGACTGAATCAAACAATTCGGTATCCTTTTTAGCCGCCACCAAGTTATTGGACGCGATCGCTGACGCCGTGATATCAACGCCCCTTAAAAAACGAGAAATTTAGAAAGCGTGATGTGCAATAACAAGATTTATAAACGACAACTCACTTAGATTTGAGCACGGATTGATATATATCAATCGCTTCGGAAATTTGGCCTTGAAGTTGAAAAACGTATGCCAGTTGCACATTAATAGTGCTCAATTCCTGCTCAATCTCCTCCTCACTATAATCCTCTTCAGAAAGTGATTCCTTACACATCCCTACATAAAATATGAATTACCATCTGTGATCTAACCGTATAAATGTATAAAAGTAATATACTTCTGGCCGTTAATAGCAATTTTTCGGCTTTTTTCAAGTTTTTTTGACCAATGTGCACACAAGCAGAGTTATAGGCTAATTCATATGTGTTGTGAGAATCCTCCGTTGCATACTTGATGTGCATAGATTGATCAGTATAGATGCCAGAGATATCGACATCCATAATATTCATTCTCACCTTTTCCGGCACGTTGTTTCCAGAAAATAATAATGCGGCTTTAGCAGCATCAAAGTTTGTTAGAATGTCATTATACGTGTCATCTTTCTGATGGAGGTCAAGGATAAATTCGATTAAATTTGACGTTTATAAATGTTACAAATGGCAAATCTTATGGTGAACCTTGTCTGTTTCTTGAAGTAATTTGTGATATACTTCAAGGGCAGTATCGTAGTCTTCAACTTTGTATGCCTTATTTTAATAAAAAGTATGGTTGATGAGTAAATAGAACAACTATCAGACGCATCGTATACGAACCATTTGAGCTTCCAAGTATCGTATTCCTAGATCGCTGTATCCTTCAACTCTGCATTTGCGTAGGAGCTCTGCCACTTCAGAAAAACGATTTAACCTGTAAAGGCAGTAAGCCTTTTCGAGTATGAACTTATCGTCGGGGAAACCTTTGGTAAGGACATCCAGAGCACTTTGATACTTTTCAAGTCGAATGTACGTAACAGCTCTGCATTGCAGCGCCTCATTGTCATTTGGATTCAGTTGAAGAACTAAAAATATAATTTAACTTGGAAACTGAATCGTAATGAGGAAATGGATTTGGCCGTGCGGTGCAAAACATACTTTTATCAATTGGCCTAAAGGCTTTTGAATAATCTCCCTGATTTACAAATCTTTCAACATCTCCGAATAGTTGTGTTATGGTAGCTTCTTTGGTCAGCGTATTTTGTGTTGCCATGAATTTTTTGCAATGAAAAATCTGCACATATCAAATTATTATTTTTTTTTTCAATAGTATGTTACCACCCAGTTTAGTCCGGTCTTTATCCAGTCATTCGGTCCCGGCGGCCCTTTGGTTATCGAATCTATCGAATCATAGTCAACTGTTTTATTAACTATTAATTATTGCATTTTAAAAAAAAAATTATCAAGATTTTTAGTATTAAATCACGTGACAAAGATTTGGACGTATGTCAAATTTTTTATTTTCGGCACTTGGCATCCAATTGTATAAAACTTGATAAATTGATATTATATATACGCCATTCTGTAGGGTAACGTATACAATGTTAATCCGTAGAAGCCGATTCTACATTCCAGACATTTTCCACTATAGTAACCATTCTATACATTTGAAGCAAAAAAATTTTCTCTTTGCTTTTCACAATCGGCCTTTCGTCTTCCTCTTCTTTCGCGTCTTTAGACATTTCTCTCCCTTTATCAGAAGCGATTTTAAATTAAGCTCAGGTAGATTTATCTGTACTAAAAAAAAAAAAAAAAAAAAAAAAAAAAATCCATAGTAAATCCTCTGGCAGTTTTACTATACCTCCACAATTCACCATCTTTGGTGTTTACAGTTATCCCACCACCCCGAAATATACGACGCTTTAACAAGCGAGATACTTCCTTCTCCCATAAAAATAATTAACTGAGTAAGATGGCAGCGAATCATCACCACCACGTGTCAAATAGCATGGCCAATAGTTCACATAGCCTACACTCTAATGTAGTGGGTGTGCACTACCGAGTTGGAAAGAAGATTGGTGAAGGGAGTTTCGGTATCATCTTTGAAGGTAAATCTACAACCTTTTCTCATCAGTCAGTAGAAAGTACTTCTCCAGTACACCTACTATATTATATATATATATATATATATATATATATATATATATATGTATTTGGATTCGACTTTGGTCGACTCTTTTGAATACCTATTTTTCTTCCTTACGATTGTTCAAACGTAAGATGCCAACCTGCGACATCAGAAGAATAACAGTCGCTTCATCTTTCTTCCTTTTTGATTTCCTAATCAAAAAATATTCTCGAAGAATAAGTCGTTCTCCTTGCTTATTTTCTAACCTAAAAACTTATATTTGATGGGCCACTGAAAAGCGACCTGATAAAAAAATTTTTTCATTCTGGATTGAATCCGGAGTAAAGCAAATCCATTCTGATCTCAAGTCGCAAAATGTGCTAAATACTTCTGTCAATATTCATTCTAATTTTTTTTTTTTTTTTTTTTTTTTTTTTTTTCTTAAACCAATTCTCTGTTGAATTCAGGAACAAATTTGTTAAATAATCAACAAGTTGCCATAAAATTCGTATGTTATACATAATTTCCTTACTGTTGGCGAATATTTTTATGCATATGAACAGAGAATAAAGTTATTTATCGATCGGATCACAACACTTTAAAACCAGGAACCTCGAAAGAGCGATGCACCTCAACTTCGAGACGAATACCGAACGTACAAAATTCTAGCAGGATCACGTAAGTGCTTCCCGATCCTTTCGTCGTGAACAAGAAATGAAATGCATAGTCGTGTATATGACCAATTGTGTAATTCGAATTTTTTTAGCGGGCATACCAGCAGTATACTATTTTGGTCAAGAAGGTCTGCATAACATACTGGTCATAGATCTCCTCGGCCCTAGTCTGGAAGATTTGTTTGATATGTGTGGAAGAAAATTCAGTATTAAAACAGTGGTTATGGTAGCCAAACAAATGGTAGGAGATATAGTACACGGTCATCATTAAACATATATTCTCCTTGCTTTTTTTTACACCATTGGAATTTTTCCTATCTTCTTTTTCTTTCCTTAATGTTTTACTTCATATTTTTTGTTGCGATGTCGAAATCATTTTCTCGTGTATGTTGTGATTGCTAATTAGCTTACACGAGTACAAGCCATTCATGAAAAGAATCACATCTACCGTGATATTAAACCAGATAATTTTCTGATTGGTCGTCCCGGAACAAAAAATGCCAATGTAATCCATGTTGTCGATTTTGGTATGGCCAAACAATACCGTGATCCAAAGACCAAGCAGCATATTCCATATCGAGAAAGGAAGAGTTTAAGCGGAACGGCTAGGTACATGAGTATTAACACCCACTTGGGAAGAGGTGAGCTTTTGGTTTTACACTGTAGACGTGACCCTCGCTCTCTTTCTTGTTTCATCTCGTCTCGTAATTCTTGTGCTTAAGGAAAAACAAAAAACATATTTCCCCTCCTCCTCCCCCTTACTTTGCCTAGAGCAATCAAGACGTGACGATCTGGAAGCTCTCGGTCATGTATTCATGTACTTTTTAAGGGGTGGCCTACCGTGGCAAGGACTTAAGGCAGCCACAAATAAACAAAAGTATGAAAAAATTGGGGAAAAAAAGCAGTCAACTCCCATTAAAGAATTGTGCGAAGGGTTTCCAGGTTTGTGTTGCTTGTGAGTCATGAATATTTTCCACCGCGGGGACATGGAATCTCAACAATTATCGGTGTTTCTTACACAGAGGAGTTTGGAACCTATCTCCACTATGTTCGTAAGCTTGGCTTCGAAGATAACCCCGACTATGATTACTTGAGAGAACTTTTCACCAAGGTTTTGAAAAATTCCAACGAGGCAGAAGACGGTATTTACGATTGGATGTTATTAAACGGAGGGAAGGGATGGGAGGCAAGCTCGGTAAGAATCAGTATGTGGTAACGTTACAGTGTACTCAGAAATAATGAATAAACATGATCATTCCATATTTATCATGTTTCGTTCACCATCGTCTTATCGCTTCTTGGTCTGTGCCTCACATGCACATCATTAGCGGAAAGATGACGGCACATTGAATCCTGAAACTAACACCCGCCTAACACTTCACGGAACCTCCTCTCAGCAATATAGTTCGAATGCGGGCATTCATCAACCCAATCATCATCATCATCTCGGTTCTTCAG
>CAJVPT010006761.1:0-10727 GCA_910592055.1 Acaulospora colombiana
TCTTTTGAATAGATTGTTATAACAGTGAAGTTATAAGTAGTTTTAGGGAAAACTATCTTGAGACTCACCCAAATCTTTTTATACCTTTGCCTTGATTTTGGTATTGTTTTGTGTATGTGATAGAAGGATAGACTCTTCTATTCGTAGGTTACATGAGCTTTTGGGTCATTAGTGACAGACTTGCTGATTAGCCTGCTACAATGCACATGATGAAGTCAAACTCATTTCCTTTACATGAATATATATGAGCTTGATCCTCCATTGACACATTACATCTTACACATATATTAGATCAGTATATATTTTCTCTTTAGTTGTGGAGCTTTGTCATGTTCAGTAGTTTTTACAACCAGGACTTTAGTTTGAAATCCCTTCACTGATGGTTCTCCATGTCTGTCAGACTGGCTGTTATCTTCATTGATCTCAAGAAGTCAATTGTAGCATCCCAGTTAACTTCGTCAATTACTTGACTAAAATTTCAATTTCTTTCTAGACTACACCATTCCTGAATCTGTTCATTCCTATAGTGGTTACACATCACTCTACTAGTACAGTTCGTCATCTTGCTCTTATACTTGAGCTCTAGTATGTTTTTGTTGAGAGGTGTTATATCCAGCCTTGTGGTTTGCCATTTAAGTCTAGCTTTCCTGGCTTCTCCATCCACTTTAGTGTGAATTTGCATATCATTTCTTTTAATCTTCATGAATTGCATCTTGATTTTTTTTATGCTGATTAAATCCTTGATATATATAACTAGTCTAGCTATCTTGCTTTTGTTCTTCTAGTATTTAAGGCAATGACTACTATCTGACTGTCTATATTCAGTATCATTTCTGTTTCTGCAGGAAGAGAGTGCAGTATGAATATAATTGCATTCAGTTCTACCTCATTTGCCATTGTCTTTCTGAGGATTTTACACAATGTTGGGTTGGTTACCTTCTTTGTTATAAGATTTTCAACCATAAAAGTGATGGTGTGAAAATTTCTGAAACAGCTGGCATTTGTTGTAACCCTTACTCTTTGCCATCCTTATATATCTATTGCAGTTTCTGAATCTTTTTCTATGTTGAGCTGTCTTGAATCCACCTTTCATGAACTAAAAGCTCAAGGTTACCTGGAATAATGATATCTATGAATTCTTGTGCCATACTATTACTTTACTGTTCCATCCTGAACTTGATGCTGTCTGATGATGACAGCAAATTTATTTCTATACACTCCCATTCGTATTGAACCATTGTTTGTAACCTGGGATCACAATTGTGTCTTTATTTGGGATCTCTGTGATACAGATATCATTGTTTGGGTTTAAACTGAGTTTGCATTCCTGACATGGTTTTAGATCAAAATTATTTGCCTCCTGGATATAATGTCTAATTGTAGTAGTGCTATTCCCTTTCTTTTTTAATTTCCCTATTAGAAGTTCCTCCTTTACTATGGTTTCTTTCATTAATATCCATGGAGTCTTGTTTAGTTTCAATGATCTACTGCTCATCCTTTTAGCCTAGATCATGTTATAAAAAGAGTTGATTCCTGGGTGAAGATTGGTCAGTTTTGTTGCAAAGCTTGGATTAACTGTTCCTGTAGTGATCTTGTTAATTATCTTCTCATAAAAACATAGTTGTCATTCCTGTGCCATCCGATGATTTGTACAGCACACTTGGATCCAGCTTATGGTCTTGACCTTGTTATAATTAACAAACTGTTCAACCTATCTAAAGTTACTTGCTTGTAGCTTGTTTCTATATCTCTTAAACCATTTTGGTCCTATCATTGTTTCTATCGATGTTAGTCCTTCACTCTTTGCACTCTTTGATTGTTTCTGGTCCTTAAAAGAAAAATCTTGCCTTTATGCATTGTCCAGTACATTTTGTAAAAAGTTCACTCCTATTGGATGTATTTTTGGGCATTTCTTCAAAACATTTATTTCTGATTATGACATTTACTGTAAGTTCATTATTCTCTCTCTGCAGAATCTTCCGGCATAGTTGGGTTGTTGAGTATAGATTCTCAATTAGAGTCAGATGTCTTTGTAGTATATGGACTTTGAAGGTGAAAACATTATACCCCAGATCACTATGAAAAGTGGAGTTTGAAGTTGACATAACAAAACCAGTTTTGTATTTGATAACTCTTCTCAGTTTTCTGTCGATTAGATTTACTTTACTTTCTGTTATCTACAGGTTCTGGGCAAGGTATTCTACCTTGGGCAATATTACATGATTGATTAAATACTGAGTTTGCTTGTTAGTGGCTTTCTTCTAAAAAAGGCCATTTGTGAGAGTTGTTATTGTTTGGTTAATAAGGTTTGTCTAGTATCTCTTCTTTCCATTGTGGTCACACTTCTAGATATCGAACTGCTCCTTTTGCAGCTTGGATAACAGTCTGTCTAAAGTTTATCTTTGTCATCCTCTTGTTGTTAATTATGATTAATTCAGATTTGTTTGGATTCACCTTGACCTGTGCAAACATATAGAAAGAGTTGGTGACACTGGTGATACCTTCCAAGAGTTTCTGGTTTCCAGCAATCTATGCTGTGTCATCCATATATACTATGACTAATATGTTTGTGTTACTATAGATTATTCTAAGTTGTGTTGTCTCATATGTTTTGATTATGCTTTCATATCCATGCAGCTCATTGATTCTTTGTATAAGTGGATCATAATAGATATGCCAAAGGAGTGGAGACATTACATCACCTTGGTCTATTCCATTTCTAACCTCATATGATTCTATAGTTCTTACCCCTGTAATTACTATATTTTTCCTGCCTCTGAAACCTTGTATAATAATATTAATAAGTTTGGTTGATATTTTGATCCTTCTCATGGCCTTCGTTAAGGTATCTAAATTTATGTTGTCATATGCTTTACTTATGTTCTGAAATAAGATTCATAACTTCTTTCCATTCTCCTTTGCATTTTCAATAATAGAGTTGATTTCAAAAATGGGTTCAATAGTGCTAGTTCCTGGCAGTGCTGCCCAGTTGTGTTCTGATAATATTCCATGCCTTGTAAGCATGCTAGACAACCTGTTAATGATTTCTTTGACGAATATTTTTTATGAACTCTAATAATATAATCAGCTTGACTTTTGTTAAGTCATTATCCCAGTTAAATATCTTTGGGATCAGGTATATCATTCCTTCCTTTCATTCCTGTGAAAAGAACTCTCCTTGCAGGATCCCATTGAATATCTTTTTGACCTTCACCATTGCTTTAGGGCTCAAGTATTGTAGTGTCACGTATGGAATCTGTGATGGCTGAGAGTTGACACCTTACTTGATTTAGTTATAATATCTTTAATCTCTAGCACAGAAAAGTCTGCAATGGTTCCTTTATACCATTTCATGTTTATATATTGTTTAGGCTCGTATTCTTTCTGTCATTTCTGCAGAGTCTCCTGGGATATGGATTTCTTAGTCCATTTCTTGAAATGGTTGTGTACTCATGATCTAATTTCTTTTTTATCCAGAATTAAGGTTGGTTCACCATCATTTGTTATTAACTTATCTAATTTGATTCTCCTCTTTTCTCTTTCCAAAAAGCTATCAATCATTCTCTTCTTGTCTGTTGTAAGCCAGTTAAGACATTTCTTAATGGTATCTTTGATCTTTTTGTTATTTTTATTGCATAGGTACCTGTGTGACTTATTCTTTATACACTTAATCTTTTCCACCACCTTAATTCTAACAGCCAGAAAGTTTTCTAGAGTTTCCAGATCCTCTGAGAGTTTGATACCAATGTTCCTTGCTAGACTTTGGATTATTGTCCTGGTTTCACTGACAAATACACTGTCCATTGTTCCAGCCATCAGCTTTTTCTTTGGTTGACAAAGTCCAATCATCATGGCTTCTGGTATCCTGTTCAGCTTCTCTTGCTTGTTCCGTGTCTTGACATGGGCCTTTCTAAACTTTCAGATATACAGATTAGTTGCTTCAAGAATTATTTCTCTCAGTTTGCACCATAACTTATCAATCATATAATGTTTATTGACTCTTTATAGTTTTTCAGAGCTTTTTTATGTGTCTTGTCCATTTCTCCTAGCACACAGGCTCTGTGTTGGTTCAATTGTATCTCCTGTTGGGTGTCTTGTGAACGTTTCTTCTCTTCTTGAACAATGGAAAAGAGTGGTGTGTCTTAGTAGATGTGATTCTATAGTTACTTTTATATATTTGTTTGTATTAATTCATTACAGATCCAGGTGCCCATTTTGAGTTATCTATATCTGATCAATTCTGCTTCCTGTTTAGGTTTCCACTTCCCAGGTGTACTTTTATTCTAAGAATTGATAACATGATAGGTGTCTAGTAAAACATGATTTTCCAATTCCCTGATCAGGATACTGTTTGACAATAGGTTATTTTCAAAATGATGGTATTTGCTAGAGAACCTGTTAATGCATGTCATGTCTGTATCATTCAGATCTCCTGTCACTATGGTTTCCCAGTTTGTCTTATAGCTCAAAGTGAGCCACTTCACCATCTTCTTTTCAAATTCTGGTCTGTCTATATATTTTGCTGATAAATATAGACCTATTATTTTTAAGTATTTCTTGTGTGGGAATGCTAGGTCAAGCATGATAGCTCTACCCTTTATTACTTCTTTCTTAACAATTTTTCAGGTAAGTTCATGTCTAAGAACCACATCCACCCCTGAACCTTGACCTTGATCAGTGTTAGTCCAGTGATACTCATATTCTATCAAACTCCAGTGTTTTGTTGTACAATCACTTCCATTCATTTCTATGCTTATCACTATATCCCAATTAATTGTGTACCATAGGTCTATTCAACCTATCATATTAGATTCTTTGTTGAGTCCTTATGTATTTGAGATTGCGATTTTTACCGAGAACCCTGTTTTTATATAATTCATTATTTCATTGTCAGATTGTTTGCTTCTTTGTTTTTCTTTTCCTTTTTTATCATTGTATATTTCTTTATTACTTGATATGTTACTTATAATAATTAAAATTGTGATGTGTGTTAATTATCTGCCATCGCTTTGATGGCCTTGAGTGCTCTTTGTATATTGGCCTGCATGTTGTCTATTGTATAATTAATTTGTTGTTGCCTTTCTCTTCTGTCTGCTGTTTCCCAAGTCTGGTTTGAAGCCTCTGGATTGCTTGCATTATATGTTGTAAATTCATTTATTTCCTCTTTGTCAGAGTACTATTCCATTTTGTCATAATATTCCTAATTGTAAGCTTCAATATTTATGATCCTTTTGTCAAGATCTATAATCATTTCCTTGAGGTTTGACACCTCCTGTTGGATAGTCATGAGCATTTTCATGATTTCTCGAAAGTCTTGGGATTGTCTTAAATTCTGAGGTTCCTGTGATTGTTTCTGCCTCTTTTGTTGTAGTTGTTATTGGCCTGATCTGTTTTGTCTTCTAATATTGGTCCAAATGGCAGCTGCATAGAATGCTGGTCTGACATTCTGTTGGTTGGCACATGTGTTGTCTGTTCTAAGATTACTTGTTCTGATCAGTCTAAATTTGTTATAAATCTGATCATACTTTTCAGTTTGTGTATGATTGAATTCTCTACACTGCTTCTTTCTTTCTTTGATGGGACATCCTTTCACAGAATGTGTTGGTGTATCACAGATGGCACATAGTAAAGTACTGATAGGGACAAGGGATATATCAGTCTTCCCCAAGATATATATTAAGTCCTTAGTCACAAGTAGGTCTTCTCTTGACTCAAAACTCATCACTGTGAACTTCTTTAGTTTGTAACTTGTTAAGCATGTACATGGTATATAGCACATTCATGCTTTCATGTCTATTAAAACCTGTTTTAGGTCCCATACTGTTGTGCCAGGGAGTAGGTTAACTAACTTTGCGATAATATTGTGCCTTTCCCTTATCTGGTCGACAAACCAGTTTGCATCATTAATTCTTACTATATCCCTCTTGATAAGGATACTGTGTCATTTCATGAGTTCCTCTTTGGCTAATTTCTCCTCAAAGGTTACTGTAGCATATTGCCATAGATTTTGCATTCTCATACTAACTCCTAAGATATTTTCATATCAAGCAAAGTATTGTTAGACCTCAATGAGCTTCATGTTAAGGGTATATCCCAAACCACTATGGATTTTCCTTTTTCGATCCACTGCCTGCTGAAATGCATTTGCATAAGTCTATTGTCACCTAGATTGGACAATTCTAGTTTTGTTGCATCATCTGCTACTTGTTAATTACCAAAAGTAGTAACAATGTGTATTCCCTCTGTATTGTGCTCACTGCAGATCGCAATGAGTCCCAGAGGAGAGTTGAGGGCCTATACGGAAACAGTCTCATTTTGAAGGAAACTATCTTGGAGTGAACAAATGGAAGAAACTGAAAGGGAACCAAGAACATCTCTTACTAAAGACAAACCTCAAGAAAAAGAATGTAGCAACAGGAGAGAATCTCAGATCACAATCCATATTTCAATAGAAGGTTCACATGAAGAACAATCACAAGAAATAGTAGTTAGTGGAATGGAGGATGAAGGATCCTGATTAACAGCAGGCTGCAAAAACATCACGATGCATCCTAGAAATAAACCAAGACTATGAACACTGGTCAACCCAGAGATTAAATATGGATGAGAATATTTCAAAGTGGGTGTTGATGCCAATGTTACCCCAGGATCTAACAATGATGCAAAGGTCCTTTACCTAACTGCCATGTTGTTTGTATCCAGAGTTGTTATGACTTGGAACTCTGAAATTTTATTTTTTATACTTTCCTTGTTTGCTTCTGTTTTTATCTGTGTTTGGATCTTTGTCTGCACATTATTGGGCTTCTTGACATATAGTTGGTTGTGAAGAGATGCAGCTTCTTTTCCTCTTCTTTTTACATGCTGGTTTCTCTTGATTCTTTGTTGTTCCAGTTGTAAAACTTTGAAGTTTTTAATGTTGAAAGCCATTTTTCAGTTGTTGAGGTTGCTGCGCCTCAGCTGTTTGGGAAAGAGTTGTATGCAAACTATTAACTAAATGTTTATAAATAAAATTTAAAGATGGTAAAAAAACGTTAAGTAGGAAAAAACGAATAAAAAAAAAATAAAAATAAAAATAATCAAACAAATATGGATCAAATAAAAATAAATCTGTTCAGATATGGATCAGATCAAATAAAAATTGATTTGATCTGATTTAATCCATTGTAATTCCTAAATAGAGGATAAGAAAGATAAATAAAGACAAGCTTCAAGTTGTTTTAATAAAAATATAAAGACTTTATTAGCAAGAAAGTATAAAACTTCTTGCAAATATCTTTTTTGTGTGTGGTCAGAGGATCAGTAAAAAAAGTTTTTTATAAATTTTGATAATCTTCAAAATTCCAATAATATTAAAAACATGTAAAAATAAATATAGATAATATATTATGAAGTGAACAAGTAGAAAAAAAATACTAATTAATTTAACAAGTATGGTATCAATTTCTAATATAAGATATTCAAAATAAAATTAGTAGAACAATTTGTCACAATAATTCATTATTATAAAATATGACTAATATAAAATTTGTAATAATAAATAAAATAATAAGAAACTTCTAAATAATAAGTATATATTATCAATTTCAATATTAAAATAAAACTAGAAAAAGAAGCTAGTAAAAAATTTTTTTGAATAATCAAGATCAAAAAAAATATCCAATACTTTAAAGATAAACAAGATCAAAACCAATGCATATAGTGAACTTAAGCTTGAATTTTCATAAATAAAAAAAACCAGATTTAGAAAAAAAAGAATTAAGACTAATATAAATATAAATAAAATTTTAAAAAGAACTACCAATCAAAAGATTATATTTTTTATTAAGAGTTTAGACTTATTAATAAATTTGATATAATCTTTAATAAAGACAAAAATATAAATAAATTCATTATTATTATTATTATTTTTAAACAGCTGGCTCAGCCTTACTTTATTTGAATTAAGTAGAGTATACATATATTTATGTTAGTGCTACTTATGTTAATCAAGTAAAGTTTGATAGAAAAGAAAAGAAATTCATCTTGTGGCTTGTTACCACCCCTATTGAGGAGCTAACCAGCCAAGGCTAGGCTAGTGCTATATAAAATTTTGAAGATGTCTGATGGGTGTGTAATGTTTTTTATGTATTTATCTATGTAGTTATTGACCAAATTAATAAATTGGTCTTTTATGTATCTTTCTGTTTCATTAAGCCAATCACTTTTGATTGGGATACTATATCTGGTGGTTCTCTTGATCTTCCTTGTGATACCCTGTATTTCTTTCACTTGTGAAAGTCATCACATCTTGTTTTCCATATGCTGAGAAGATATTTGCTGAAGTTTTGTCAAATTTCTTTTATATATTGTTTTCTGGAAGAGTGGTCTGCTATACATTTGGTAACTGTATTAACTGTTTCTTTTAAGATAGCTTCTTTGACTAGGTATTTTAAGTATTCTAGAAAGTATTGTGGATTATTTTTCTGATATTCTTGTAGGTGTCTTTCTATGTTTGGTGTTTTGCTGAATTGCTGTATATTTTGTACTATGATGTGTTGAATCTGCTTTTCTGTTTTTTCTCATTAGTCTTTGCAGAGAAATGGGTGAGGATTTGTTTCTCTGTTATTGCATTTAATACATTTGTCATCTTTATATAAGGTGGGCAAGTGGCTGAAGAATTTAGTTTTGGTAGATAATTCTTTGTTCTAGAGGCTAAGATTGAACTTTCTCTATTGTTGATCTTTCCAGTCTATTGTGAGATTGCAATTCAGGTTTGTTAGAGGTTTTCAAATGTTGTAGGCCAGTGGATGTGTCTGATTATCCTATTATTGAATTCATTTCTTGTTCTGTTTAAAAGTTTCTATTTTGCTAGGTATGTGGACCTAATTAGCTCTTTTGCCATACTTTTAATAGGGATCTTGATTTCTGTATAGTCCCATTGAAGGATTAATATGTATTACTGATTTTGGATAGGGGTGGTGTATATTGTTCTGTGTCCAGGAGTCATGCCATTAATAGTGTGATAGTAGCTATCTGATCTGCTTTTTCATTATATTTATCTTCAGTGTGTGCTTTGACTTTTGTAAATTATAGTTTGAGATGATTATGTCTAACTATATTGCAGATCTTTTATAAAATTCCTAGATTTTTTTGTTTTCTAAGATTGTGTATATGATTTGTTTTCATTGTTTTTCATATACTGTTAATAGTAGCCTGGCTATCTGTATATATGTTTGCCCTACTGTAGATGAGTAGTACACTTACTGTTGTCATGATAGCTACCAATTTAGCTCTGATTGAGGAGGAGAAGTTTTTTAGTTGTCCTTGGAATTGTACTTCTTGATTCTCTCTGATGATAATAATTCAGTCAAAACCCATATAGTATTGATTACCATGTTGTGACATAGAGCCATCTGTATAAATTTTGAAATTGATGTCATTTTGGATTTGAAGTGCAATGTTTGTTAGTTTGCTAGTAATGTTGTGTTCTACATTTATTATTGTTTTAAGTTCATTTATAATGTGATATGTTTCTGTGTTTGGGCCCTCTACTCTATTATGTTAGGTTGGAAATAAAGTATGCTGCTGATTTTTTAGTGCAATTGATACTTAGTTGGGAGATACTTTGTTTCTAAGTATGGTATTGACTTCTGAAGAATTAGATCTTGTTGATATCTTGCTGCACTGGACATGAATCGAAGTTGTGCTTCTATGATAGTTGTGAAAGTGCACTTGGGCTCAGATCTATTATTTTGATTAATGTTGCAGTCATTACATTCAAAGAATGGTGACTGGTTGGGTACTTGTATATAGTATTTATATAATGTGTGGCTATTGTTTATCTTTTTTTGTTTTCTTTCTATTACTGTGTGACTATTTATGATTATGGCAATCCAGTAAGGTCTTATTGTTTGTACTTCAGTGAAAGAACTGCATTGTAAGAAGTGATTCATATGTTTTTGTTACTCTTTTGAATCTATAATATGATGGTATATTGTAAATTGAAGAACCATATATGGGTTGGGCCTGGTACTATCTTTCGGTAAATTCTAATAGCTTGGCACTATTGTAGGATCTTTTTTCTGTCTCCATTGAGAAGTTACCCGGTGAAGAGTATATTGTGTCTCCTTAGTCCTGAGTGAAATTTCTATATATCTTTGACTCTACTATTTTTTCTATGGTGATATCTACTTTCCCTATTATGTGAAAGTTACTGTTATGAACTTTGTAAAAGGTAAAGTCATATGTTCTGAGCATCTAGATTGTGTCATGTATTAGGTTTCTTCCTGGTTCGAGCATGGGAGCCTGGATATTGTTATATATCTCTCTGGTGGACCAGAACATATTCTGCAATGTTTAAAGGTGGTAACTATCAATGTTTCCTATGATATTCTCTTGATTGATCCTAGTATACTAGTTATTGATATATAACTGAACTTGTCTATCCCAAAGGTACATTTTTTTTTTTTTTTTTTTTAAATGCCAGCTCAACCTTTACTTTATTAGATATAATTTTTAAATGTTAATGTAATACATATTAAAAATATAATTGTAAATTTATAAAGTAGCGATATGACTATATGCCGATCAACCTCAGGCATGTTGCTGTCTCTAAAGTAAAAACTAGTGAAGGGCCACTAGTGCTGAAAAAAATTTTTATAGAAGGAAAGAAGGAAGGTCAGAAAATAAATGAGTGGATGGGATAGTTAATCTATATATACAATTTCTTGCTATGCGACTTTTCCAGG
>CAJVPT010006762.1:0-10727 GCA_910592055.1 Acaulospora colombiana
TGGGTGAGTCAATATGTGAAAGTCATAAAATATGTAAATATCAAATATGTTTACAATAAAATAGACAAACCATATTGACCTGACTGCGAGTTAAAAAAAAAAAAAGATATCTTTCAGTTCGGATCTCTAAAAGATCTTTATGGCTTGTTGCCTTCTTTGTAAAAAACTAACTTGCCTAGGTCAAATTAGTGCCATTTTTCTCTTGTTTAGATATAAAAAGAAATTTGAAAGTTTTTGATTTTTTTCAATCCAGATCAACAATGTTTATTTGTTTTTCCATATGAGCTTTTAGAGAGTTCTGTGACCATTTGCTTTTTGTTCTCTTTTTTGCTTTTGTGATGTACTGGGAGGTTTTTCATTCACTTACAGTTTTGTATTTATTTCCTTTTTCAAGTCTTTCTTACAAATTCTTGGATTTTTTTGATACACTTTAACAGAATCAGTTTTACTTTCTTTCTGAAAATTCTGACCTATTTACGAACTAGTTTTGAAATGTCTATAGGGACCAGGCTTCTAGCTATCATTTTAGTTCAAAAATTGATTTCTCTCTACTTGGTTCTCTTGGTCCATTCCTGAATCCACTGCTTACTTCATTTTTTCTTGCTTTGAAGATAGATCATTATTACCTCTAATATACACATTCTAAAATCGAAGTCATTTCTTTCACATATATATATGTGAGCTTGGTCCTTTTTTGACACTATACATCTAATGTATCTGTTGGAATTGTATAGGTCCCTTTTTTGATTGTGAAGCTTAATTATTGTTGACAGTTCTTACACTTAGAATTTTAATTTAAAAGCTCTTTATTGATAATTCACCATGTCTATTGACCTGGCTATTATTCTTCTTAACCTCAAAAAAATAACTGTTGCTTTCCAGTCAACTTTATTATTATGTCATGTAAGATCCTGATTTTTTTTCAGATTGCACTATTCAAGGATTTGCTCATTTCTATAGTGATTGCACACTACTACCCTGCTATTGCATTTGATCACCTCACTACTATATTAGAACTCTAACATATTTCAGTTAAGTAAAATAATATTTAACCTAGTGATCTACTATTTGAGCCTTGCTCTTCAGCCTTGCTATCCACTTTAATGTGAGTTTATATTTTGTTTCTTCTAATCTTCTTCACTTGCATCTTAATATTTTTCATGCTAATTAAGTCCTTTGTATATGCTATTAGTCTTGTTATCTTGCTCTTATTCTTTGCGATCTTAATATAGTGGCTACTATCTAACTATACATATTCAATAACATTTCTGTTTCAGAAGGGAAGGATGTCAATGCTAATGTGACCACATGAAGTTCTGCCTTGTTGATCATTGTTTTCTAAGATACAATTTTAGTTTTCTCATCTGTTGCAAGGTTTTCCACCTAAAAAGAAATAATATAAAAATTTCTATAGCAGTTCGTATCTGTCATAACTTTTATTCTTTTCTATTCTTCTATGTATTGCTGTATTTGTCTGATCTTCTTCTGAATTGTCTTATCCTTAATTCACCTTTTACACTTTGTTATACTGATATTTTCTGGGATGTATATATCCTCAAGTTTCCATGTAATATGTTTCTTATGCTGGTTCAGCCTGGATTTGATACTATCTAGTAACAATAGAAGCTTGATCCCTATGTCTACATTCTCATTCATTTTGAGCTATTAACTACTACCTGGAACTGTGATCACGTCTTTATTTGGAATCTCTATGATGCAGAGATTCTTTTTCAGATTCTTGTTGATACTATATCACAAATATGGCTTCACACAAAAGTCATGTAATTCCTGGACGAAATATCTGACTGTGATATTATTTTCACTTTTTTTTTTTAGTTTTCCTATTAGCAGCTCTTCATTAACAGTGTTTTTTTTGATTACTATTCATGAGAGTTTATTTTCTTTTAAGAATCTACTACTCATTTTTTCAGTCCAAATCATATTATGAAATGGATTGATTTCTGAATAAAGGTTGATTAGTTTTGTTAAAAAGTCTGAGTTGACTATTCTTATAGTGATTTTATTAATAATCTCTTTGTAGAAATGTGATTGTCTACTCTATGCTTTCTTTTGGTTGGTATAGCAAACCTGGATCCAACTTATTGTCTTGTCCTTGTTATAGTTAACGAACTGTTCTATCCATTTAAGGTTGCTTGTTCTTAGCTTGTTTCTGTGTTTATTAAACCATTTTAGTTCCATGAGTATTTCAATTACTGTTAGTTTATCATTTGCTACATTATTTGTTTGTTTCTGATTCTTGAATAAAAAACTTTACTTCTGTGTATTGATTAGTATATCCTATAAAAAATTTGATTCTGTTGAATAAACTTTTGAACAAATCTTCAAGATGCTTGTCTCTGATCAAGCTATCTACTATAAATTTGTTATTCTTTCTCTATACAGTCTTCTGATGTGACTAATACCAGATGTAAGTTCTCAACTAATATTAGATGTCTTTGAAGTATATAAGCTCTGAAGCTAAACACATTGTATCCCAAGTCATTATAGATAACTGTGTTTGGGGCTGAGATGGCAAAGCCAGTTTTGTGTTTAACTATCTTTCTTAATTTTTTGTCAATAAGGTCTGCTTTGACCTTCATTATCTATAAGTCCTAAGTGAGATATTTCACCTTGAGCAGGATCATATGGTTGATTAGATACTATGCTTACTTGTTTGAGACTTTCTTCCAAAGAAGATGATTCATGAGGTCATATCCTTTATTAACTATATGCAGTACACGAAGCAAAGAAACTGTATAACCCCAACTATTTTATATATTGTCAACAAATAATTATATATTTTTGAAGTAAACCTATCTATATAAGTAACTATAGCTATTTTATCTCTATATACAAATATTACCTATTCAGAAAGATATACAATTTTTTCTTAATTTTTTCCAGAACAATTTTTATTTATGATAAGAGTAATCTGGTTATCAGACTATTAAATTTTCTTTATCCTGAACTTCTTAATTATTTCTTAGACCTTCAAAGTAGTCTGTGAATTTCTTTTCTACCAAGGTCTTCCAATAGTTAAGTCTGTGAAACCTGGCACAGTCACATACTTAAATTTTTGAAAGAATGTCTCAACTCTTTTAAGGTAGGGAACTGGGTTTTCTTCGATTGATTTACCATTCCTTCTTTTAACAGTATGCTACCAGTTTAATATCTACTCTTCTTATTACTTTATTCAGTAATGTGACTGTGTAAAGAAATAATTTTACCTGATTTTGGACATTCAGCCTTATTACAATCCAGTATATAATTGACTTGAAACACTTTCTCCCCTATGAGACAAGCTATATATGGAAACATTGAGTTATATACAGTTATGCCAATGGATACAGATTACTATCTGCTTTTTAGAGATTGCCTCCTAAAGGATTTAATCTTGGCTCTTGTGATATGAACTATAAAGTGCTAACTACTGCACTATGGATCTATACATTATTATATAATATATAATAAAATTAGTAATTCAAATATACTATATATTATATATATCTGTTATTAATATTTTTTATATTAAACAATTTTTTTTTTTTTTTAATTGCCAGCTCAACTATGTTTATTAGTGATAATAGAATAAAATTCAAAATACATTGAAATTATTGCAACTATTAAAAATGCTATTAAACTTTCTAAAACCTATCAGTTTACTGAAATGCATGTTGCTGCTTCAAACCTGAGGAGACTAATCTAAAATTACTCTTAAACTAGTACAAGAATAAAAAGAAAAATATCAGGGCACTGCCGGATGAGGACCTAAATTTTCTCTACTACTGACCATCCATTGAGACTAATATCAAGAATAAGTCAACACCTACGGATTATTCACTGGAGTACTGTATCTCTTAATCTTTGAAAGAGAGAGAGAAGGACTTCTTCTACATCTTCTTTTTTTTTCAGACAGGAGGGGAATGGTTTCAGAGGCCAGCTTTATTGATACTATCTCATCTGGGAGTCTGCCTAGGGGACTACTCATTCAAATATTAGGTGGAACCTATAGTCAGAAGAATGTCTTAAAACCTGTAAGGGAGTTGACGATTCAATCCTAAAGATAATACCAGTTTCAAGTATAAGCGCTTATTTAAAAAGGCACAACTTTTCCAAAGTCTGGCTAAGTCTTTAGGGAATCTTCCAATCTGGCAATAGTTTTCAACAAGTACTTTCACTAGAAATAAGATTGGTGAATACCACTGATGGCCGAAGTGGTCATACTTGAGGAGAAGTCATATTGAAAGTCTTAATATTGGTTTTCAGTTTGTGATCCTTCCACAAACCATGGATCAGAAATAAAAAACCTACTGGCTGGGAAAAACCTCCTGTCCATCTTATTTGTTTTTTATAAAAATTATACAAATATTTACCTATCTATAAGAGTTGCTAGAACCTACTTGACTACCAAGAATAGGTGACTTCAATACTAAAAATGATTGAAGTATCTTGTAACCTTTACTATGATTAGATGGACTCTTTCTCTTTTTGATTTTGTTGGAGGATGCAGTTTCAACAAATAGACCTAAGTATATACAGTCCTTAAAGTGCTTATACTGGATTAAGTTGATGACCGCAGTGAGAGCAACATTTATCTGCAAGGGTGGTAATATGAAAGGGAATACGTGAAATACGTGTATGTCTTGTTTATCTTTTGTTACTGATGGTGTTATCCAACTCCAAGTCTCTAGCCAATGAAATTCCAGCAGATCCGATATAACCAAAAATTCAGGGTCAGAGGGGGGTAGGCAAAATTCCTCTAAAAAAAACTAAAAATTTGTTTACATGCTTCAGAAAGCTTGGGGTCTAGTGAATTTCTTAGAGGACAAGACCACTGTGTATGGCATAGCCTTTAGCGAATACTCTTCCTGTAAACCTGCCTGCCCTATTATAGAGTCCTGAAGGGGAGTCTTCAATCAAAAGTCTTCTTCCTAAGTATCCTTTCTTGCTATTAGGAGTCCAGGTTCTACCTCATTCACTTTTGACTTGAAACCAACACTCAAGTCAACTAGAGGAATGAAGAAACAATAAAACTAAATGGAAGATACTTTGTAGTGTGTTTACAAAGTGTATTTAATAATAGTATAGCAACTTTATTAGTACAGAAATATAAAATTTCTGATGAACATTGCTTTGGAATTAGTGATAAAATTGATTAGTGGAAAGAGTTTAATAATAAATATATGTTTATATTAACCAATTATTTTAAACAAAATTTATATTATTTTAAAATTTAAAATCAAATATTTTTAAAAAAATTAAAAAATAAGTAATTATATACAAGTAAAAATAGTAAATAAAAAATTCATGTTCTGTGAATCAATAGTGTAGTGGGTGCACTCTCAGGTCTCTATCCGTAAGATACTAATTCAATTCCACTCAAGAATAGTCATCATAATATAGGTTATATTGTATAAAATACATGCTATTCAGCCACATATACACTTGTCATAATCAACTATAGAAACTCATCATTTGACCATGGTATAATAAATCAGATCACACAAGTCCTGATCAGTTTTAGCACTAGGAAAAAAAGAAGATCCTTGCTATACAAAATATGAAAAAATACCAAGACAATCAAGAAAGATTCTAATTGGTTGAAGATTATCAATTAATATGTGAGAAATCTATCTCTTCTCAAAAAACACTTTTTGAAAAAGATGTGAGACTTAGATTATTAATATCAATTGAAAAGATAACTAGTATGGGTCAGCACAAGATATGAAAGATCATACAATTACTGAACTAATGACTACTAGAGAGGACAGCTGACATCCAGCTAGTGATTGTACAGTAGCATCATGATGGAAATTACAGGGGTTAATGTGTTTGAAAGAAGCCTCAAGGTTTTATTTGATCAAGGAATATCCCTGAAAGATCATATTTGAAGAGTGGTTAAGAATAATGCAATGAAAGACTATATGTCGATTATTGAAAAACACCATTGAATCACTAGGATATTATACATATTATTGATCTTGTATGATTAGAATACAACCAGTCTTCTTAGGACTTAACATGATAAAGATTTATTATAGTACTTATAATAATATGAACATATTACTATTTAATGAATACATATCATTAAGTTCTTTATTTAATTCCAATAAAGTTCTCTAGTAAATCCTCAGAATATTAGATACTTGAGTAGAGCAAGGTAACTAACAAAATAGTATCAAATATGATAAAATAGATTGGATTGAAATATAGAGTTAGATTTGATATGGTTAAATAGGTTAGGTAAATAACTTATATAATCAAAAGCCTATTATTACTCAATAAAGATCCAAATTCATCAGTTAGAATAGTTAAAAAAAAAAATAAAAAAATAAAAAAGTTGTTAAGATTTAAATTTACTATATATGCATTTATTTTTTTTTACTATATAAACTTTTTATATAATATTTTTACTTTCAAAATAAAAAAGTTTTTAATATTATATTATTAAATTTATTTTTTTCGAACTTTCTTATTATAGATAAAAAAGATATTTCTTAATTTTTAATAATCAAATATTAAATTTTAATTTTTTTTTTTCCCTCTGTCAGGTTAGATATGTGTACTTTATTAAACATATGTATACTTTACATTAAAGAATGTATCATTAAAGCTAAGTCTCTACCTAACTCACTCATCTTTATTTTAAAAAATTATTAAAACTCTAAGTGTAACTTTGGAAGTGATTTATTACTTCATTAACAGTTCAGGTAAAGATCCTTTCAACTTTTGACTTTATTGCCTGTAGGTTACTACTGCAAATCACTCTGTAAGGTTCTGACAAAGCCTAAAACCCAACCATTTCATTCCATACTTCATTCTTCTTGTTAGAATTTCTCGAAGGCCTTCATCTTCAAGGTTTTCTTCTTCAGGTAGTAGCTCTTTTTCTTCAGGAGTATACTTTTTTGACTTGAAAAATATGGAAGTCTTCTTGTCTTGTTCTCTCTACCGATTCCTTGTATTTTTTCCCACTCGATTACCTTTTCGCATCTCTTGTTCCAAACTTCTTTTCAGACTTGATTACAAACTCTTCTTTGCATTTTTATTATCTATTTTCTTGCTATTCTTCCTAAGCATTTACCTTGACATTTTAGGTTTGCCATTTCTAGAATAATATTTGCTCTTATAAGACCAGTACAAAAACTTAACATGTCCTGACTAGTTTTAGAAGCCTATTCTATTACTTTAGAGATCCACTTGTCAAATTCTCCTATCTCTTCTCGGTTATTGATAATCAACCTGAAATTTTTCTCTTCAACCTCTCTCTTTCTTTTCTTTAGTAGCTCTTTAAAGTCTCTGATAATTCTATCTATTCCTTTATTCCATACCTTATTTAGTTGATTTTTATAGGCTGAACATTCTAGCAAATGTTCTATAGTTTCATCTTGTTGGCTATATACAATACATCTTGCTTATTTATATAGGTCCAGTCTTCTTATAGCCAACTTACTTAGTGTAGGTAGCTCATCATTGGCCAGTTTAATTAGAAAGCTTCTTTGTTAGGATTGTTTAAAAGATGTATTTCACGTGTACTCATCTTTAACTTTTTTCCATACTAGGTTCCATGTATAAGCCTGGTGTTCTGAAATCTGCTGACTCTATTTTTTCTCAGTCCTATTTTGTTGTGTCCATTAATAGGCTGTTGTTTTATTATTAATGTTCTTAATAAACTGCCTAATTGGATCATCTAGAGTTATTCCTTAACACTTGATTTCAGTAATAATTTTGCATGAGATAAGATCTTTCCATTCAATCAGTGGAAATTTTAGGACTTCTTTAGCTAAGGTATCTGCTTTTTCATTATAAGGATCATTTGAGTGTGCATTGACTTTTGTGAGCTTTAAATCTATATTTTTCTTCTTTATTAGTTCTACCATGCGTATCCAGAAGAACCAGTTTTTTTCTTCAAGCCATCTCTTGTGTGTCCTTCTTGAATCCTCCTTTTCTAAAGATTTCCACTTGGAAATGCATACTTGACTGTCTGTAAAAATCTTCACCATGCTTTCAATTGGAACTACTAAGAGTATTGTTATAATTGTTACCAATTCTGCTCTTGTAGATAAGTGCCATTTGTCTACTCCTGTTTGAAACTTGCTTTTCCTTCCATTTTTATCAATCTGAATCCAAGCTACTTCCATCTTTATTTCTTATTTATCATGATTAATAAGTGATCTATTAGAATAGAAGATTAGCTTTTCTTTAGATTCGAGATTATGTTGAAGTATAGCTATTAGATAAACTTGATATGCACCTTCTTTAATATTTTCTCTGATAATATATTCTACCCAGGTTTCAATGTTTACGTGATTTATTCTATCATTTTGAATCTTGAAAGGGCTTTGATCTTTGTAAATTACTTCTTTAATCCTTTTTTCAAGTGCTAACCTAGAATTGAAGATTTTTAAATCACGTGTTCTTCTAGTGGATTTTCTCATGTTGAGGTATGGTACTGTATATATCTCTCCTATTCCTCTTTCTATGATACAGTCACTATTTAGTGTTGTGTCTTCTGAATATCCTGGATATTTTTGTAAATTAGTTTCCTAGTCATTACTAGTGTTACAACAGACAAAATGCTCCACTATCATAATGTTTTTCTCTTTTTCTTGTCTTAATTTTTCCCAAGTTACTTGATTTTTTTTGCTTCTTATTACTATCTACAATTTTTTTCACTTGTCTCAATTAGGTTCTATTTGAGAGTATTCTGGTTCAAATAATAAATTTTAATGTATAAAAAATATATAAAAAAGAAATATATATATAAATAAGTCCAAAAAAAAAACTCTTTTCACTAATCCTCTATTCACACATAAAAAAGATATTTGCAAGAAAATTTTTATTTCTTTACTAATAAAGTCTTAATACTATTCCTAAATTAACTTGAAATTTACTTTAAGAGATATTCCTAAATTTCTTTCTTGTTTATATTTGTCTTCAAACAAAAACTTGACTTCCTGTGACCTAGAAAAGTCAAGAAATACCTTCTCTATCTATGACAAAAAAGTTCTATAAGAAAGAAGAACTAATAGTATAGTACTTGAAGTCTTTTATATTGAAGCATGTCTATAGAGATTATCTGCAGTAGAAGATAGCAATCATCAAGTCATATTTTAAAGTGTCTGCCTATTGTTTCTTTTCTCTTATAGTCACCCAAAAAATTTTTGGTTTTCTGAAGAATTTTGCCTACCTCAGTTTAATTTTGAATTTTAGGTAATACAATCTATTGCAAAATATAATTGATAGACACAAAACATGTTAGTAACTGAATATAAATAAGTCTCTACTAGTCACCTTACATATTCTAATGATGTTATTAATAATTGAAAGAGTTGATTGATGCCTCATGTCCACTCTACTTATTCAATTGAGTTAACTTATAAATCAAGTTCCATGAGGTCAATAAGATATGAGCAATAAGTCCCTTGGTAATAAAAAAATTACTATTTGTTCAAGCTGAGATCTTTCTTTTCTATTATTCCAGTTAAGCAAAATTCTAAACCAAGATCTTTTTTTTATTCCGGTTAAGCAATAAGACTGAACCATCTTTAATCCATGCTAAACTCCAACCTTTTGATTATAGTTGAGAATACATTTCCTCAGAAATTGTTAAAGAATATCATAATTGATAAGAATCCCCATCTCAAGACTCTTTTATCATTAAAAGGCAAAAGGATTATTGGAGAATCTGGTCTTTTGAGAAATGGAAGATATATACTAGTAAAATTTCTTTAACAAGGTATGACTGCTAAAAGGTATTATGCTAAAACAACATAATCTAGTTTCTACTAGGTTATATAAGAATCTGGAGTCCATCATAAGTCATCTCTCTATTACAGGTGAATAAAAAATCACTGGCCAAAGAAGATTAATATCAAGTATGTCCTGGAAATAAAGGCTTCTACTAGGTGATAAGTATTCTTAAACAGTATATAAAAAGAAAATTAAGATCAAGAATGGATAACTTCTTTAGATAGTTAGGAAAAGAAAGGTTATTTAAATTAGGTATTTTTTATTGAGAAAAGATCTTGAGAAGCAGGTCTTTGGAGGAAGCTGAAAAATTTTTTTCAATTTTTATCTTTTCATTTTCTTGTTGTCTATTTAGATATTTTTAAATATTCTTCTTTTTCTTTTTTCAACCCATTCTTTTGTAGTTTCTTGTATTCCAGTGACTTGGTCAGACATATAGTAGTACCAATCTGCTGGCAATGATGCAACAAACTAGGAAGGTTTTTACCCAAAGACTTTATAAAGTAAAATATTGTCACAAGGACCAAACTTAGAGACTATTATGCTTAAAACAAATTAGTTAGATTAAAATAATAATTTAGTTATAATATTTATCATACTATTTGAATAAAAATGTATTTATATTTTCAATTAATTAACAAATCAATAATCTAGTTTGGCTATGAGTACTTAAAAATATATATATATATATATAATTTTTAAAATTATTTTGCAAATTATTTTAAAAAAAATAATAAAATATAATTAATATAAAAATAAAAAACTTTTTATAGATATTTTTTTGTATATTATTAAAAAATTAACAAAATATATTTTTTTATTAATTTAGTTTAATTTTTTTTTTTTAAACCCTTGGTCAGGCCAGTACTGTGTATTTATTAATCATTAAGAAAACCGATTGAAATACATAAGGCAATTGCATCATGGCTAAACTAAAATTTCGTACTGACACACTCGTCAATGGCTTTCAATTCTCAAAA
>CAJVPT010006763.1:0-10727 GCA_910592055.1 Acaulospora colombiana
CTTAATTTTATATAAAACTATTATATAAAGTAGCCTTTAACAAACTAGCAATAAAGAAAACAATTCAGTTAGAAGAAAAGTATTACAAACATAGTGTTAAATTTATTAGCTATAGAAAAGCTCTACAATTTAAAGGACTTTACAATAAAGCAGAGACATCAAAAAAAATAGATAAGCTACAAACCCTTAGCTTAGCTATAGAAAAATATAATAATATATATAGTCCAAGTTATTAAATTGAGAATTATTGTATCTAATATAGTATCTTTAATATATTATAGAAATCTTTGAAAAAAAATATCCAAGAAACTATAGAAGGTTTCAAATTCATATATCAAATATTGAAAGCCAAAAAAATAAGAAATAATATTAAAATTACTCTGAAATAAAAATGTAATGATCTGATAAACAATCAGAAATAAATGATCAGCTTTCTAACCAACTGAACTAGAAGTAAAATAGTATTATATAAAATTAAGATTAAGCAAGGTGATAATGAATACATTACAATACAAAAATATAAAATAGAAAAGAAAATAAGACAGTATTGTCATGAGGCCTTTAGAAAAAGAAATACTAGCTATAATAGTTTATCAAAAGATTAAAATGAAGAGTATAAATCAAGAAAATATATCCAAATAGCTTGGTATAATAAACTACTTGAACCAATCTTACAAGAAGAACTAAGTGAAACTCTAAGGGCATTTTTCAATAACAAAGCTCTAGAAAAATCTCAAATTAGTTACAAAATACTAAAAATATTAAGCCAAAAAGAAAAAGATTTCTTAAGAAGAATGTTAAATAATTTATTAAGATGGAAAGTCAATCCAAAATATTGGAAACAAAGTCATATATATCCTATAGTTAAACCTAAACCTTGGGATTGTGAACTTTCCAATACTAGATCTATTATTTTATTATTGATCCCAAGAAAGTGTTTCATCAAAATCCTTATTAATAAAATGAAAAATATTTGTAAAATTAACAATATTCTCAAAGAATCAAACTATACAGGACTATCAGAAAAAAGTACAGTAGAACCAATTCAGATTCTTACCAATATTTATAAAGATGCCAGAGAAAACAAAAAAGAACTATAGATACTTTTTCAAGATACTGCAAAAGCATATAATAAATTAGTCTAAATATGTTGATAAAAGCAATAAAAAGAATCAAAGTTTCAAAAGGTTTCATAAAGATCATAATGTGCATCTTTCAAAGTAAAAAATTTTAAGTCATATTTGAAAATAATCTCATAAAATTAATATAGCTAGAGATAGAATAGATTAAGAGAAAACTATCTCACTTCTACTATAGAAAATTTTTTATACTTCTCTTCTTTGCAAAATTTAGAATAATATATAAAAAGAATATAAAATAAAAGTTATATAGAACCCTGATCTAAAAAGATAGACTATAAGAAGATTAGAATCAAGATATATAAATATACCCTCATGGATAATATAATGTGGATAATAAGATCTAAAGAGAATATAAAAAAGATTCTGAAAACTGCAAGAATCTTCTATAAAGCCAATAATTCTTAAATAAATAGTAACAATCAGTCTTGATTATTATTAACAATCCTAATTACTATTCAAAAGAAGTGAAAGCAGGTACTAAAGAAGAAGTGATTAAAAAGCTTAATAGAACAGAACAGGTTAGATTCTTAGGAATCTGAATGAGCAATCAAAAAATAACAATAAAGCTTAAAAAACGAGTGCTTAAAAAAGTCAATATAGTAATAAGAGTTCTTAAACTTAAAAAGATGATAGACAAACAAGCTCTCTATATTTTGAATAGAGTATTAATACCTAGGATAGAATTTAAAATACAATATAGTATATTGTCCTGGAAAGTATGCAACACCTTGATAATAGCATATAGAAAACTTTTCAAAAATAAGAGTAGTTTATATAAATCTATGCCCAATAGTATAATTTATCATTCAAAGATCCATAATTTGAAAAGTGCTTGGATACTACAAAGAGAAAGTCAAGTGACAAGACTTTGCAACTGACTAAATGATTCCAGATCAATAGAAAATACAACAATCTTTAAACTCAAACAAGTACAGATCAAAAATTAAGAATCATTCAATTTATTAATCTGTAAATCTTTAAGTCATTTAATAGACAAAGATAACTTTATACTTCAAGTAACAAAAATTATCAAAGATATAGGAATAATGTTTCATAGTTAGAAATAACAAAATATCTTTGAATGGAAAAGAAAAACATTTGGATTGGAGAATATCTTGTACTAGAAGAATATAAAAAAGCTATATTATTACTTAGAAAAAATTAACTAATATATTTAGATTAGCTGTTTAATCAGAAAACCAAAAAAAAATAAAAGATTAGCAAATACTTTATCTTCTGCAAGATATAAGCCAAGAACCTACAGTATATTAGAATAATTTCAGATTATAGCAAAAGAATTCTTAAGAAAACAATTAAAGCAGTTTATAAGATCCTGAAAAGAAAATTATATAAAATGGGAATTAAAATACTTCAAAATAGAACCTAATTGAGACAAGTGGAAAAAATTGTGAATAATGATAAAAAGCAAAAAAAATCAAGTAACTTGAAGAAAATTAAGACAAGAAAAAGAGAGAAATATTGTAATAGTAGGGTATTTTACTAGTTGTAACATCAACAATAATCAAGAGATTAATATACAAAAATACCTAGGACATTTGAAAAGCATAATACTAAAAGGTGATTATATAATAGAAAAAGAGATAGAAAAAATTTATATGGTACTATATCTCAATATGAAAAAGTTAATCAGAAGAACACGAGATTTAAAAATTCCTAACCTCAAGTCAGTACTTGAAAAAAGGATTAAAGAAGTGATTTACAGTAACCAAAGTCCTTTCAAGATTCAAAATAATAGAGTAAATCATGTGGATATCGAAATCTAGGAAGAATATATTATTAAGAAAAATATTAAAGAAGAAGTATATCAAGATCCCCTAATAAATATACTTTAATATAACCTTGAATATAATCTTTTATTCTAATGGATTACTTATTAATCATGATAAAAAAGAAATGAAAATGAGAGCAGTTTGGATTCAGATAGAAAAAGAAGGAAAGGAAAGCAAGTTTCAAATAGGAGTAAGTAATTGGTTCTCATCTATGAGAATTGAATTGGTAGTAATCAAAATACTACTCCTGGTAGTTCCAATTGAAAGTATGTTAAAGATTTTTACAGATAATCAGGTATATATTTCTATTTAGAAATCTTTAAAAAAAGAAGATGTAAGAAAGATATACAAGAAATAGCTCAAAAAAAAATTGGTTTCTCTGGGTATTGCAATAGACTAATTAGTGAGTCTGTCACTAATAATCAAAAGCTTACATAACTTACAAATAGAAAGGTCTATCCTTTTATCACATATATAAAATATACAGTATAAAGATAGAGATATAAAAAGATTTGGACAAATCTCAAGGTAGTTTTTTCAAAACTACTTATAACTTCATTGTTATAGCAATCTATTCAAAATATTCATCTTAAGATTCATTATTTTATTAAGTTATTGAAAGAAGTTACATTTATATCTTTTTATATATAGGGCTATTATATAATCATTATAGCTATTCTAGTATTATGTTATACATAAATTACTTTATAGTTAGCTAATTTTCTATTACCTTAGCTTATAGTTTTTATCTTTTTAATGTGAATAGATTGTTCGTGCATTCTTCTGTCTTATAAGGAGTATAGTAATAGTTGACAATTAATTGTTTTATATAAGCTTTGATTATATTATGATTATCAGTTACATAATTATAGTAAAAATCCTGAACTTGATTTGACTTCTTTAATCTTTAACAATATGCATGGTAGAGTTAATAAAAAAGAAAAATATAGATCTAAAGTTCACAAAATTCAAGGTATTATTAGCTTTAATTATTAGTTATATTTTTCTTTGATTATTATTTATAGTTCTTGTCTATCATGTTACTTTAGATATTTTTTTCTTTAATTATTATCTATAGTTCTTGTCTATCATGTTACTTTAGTTCTATATTTAGATCATGTAATACATATGATACAAGGTGTGTTTTATTAGTTCATAGAATAAATCCAATCATTAGGACAAAGTAGTAATTGACATAGCACACATTATTTAATTTCTTTATTTAATTATCACATCTTATCTATATTTAGCTAGCAGATTATTCAAGTGAGCAAATCTGGTATATTGACCTGATTTGACAAATCTGATAGATTTGATCACTTTGGTCACTTTGGTTATTAAATAATTAATATTCAATTATGTATATAAAGATCAACTGTCCAAAACAGTTGACCCAAGGTTTTATCTATTGAATTCTCTTATTCTTGATATTATATATCTCTAATAAACCTTTTAATTAAACCAAATCATCCAAAGCCTTTTTCAACATATTTGTCTAATCTCTACTATCCTTGAATTACCAACTTTAGTATATCACAACTGAGGTATTCTTTCTCAACTTAAGTGAATTACTGCTATAGTTGTCCTATCTATCTATCTAATTTGAAGGTTATTGGATAGATTTATAGACACTCAAATGATCTTTATAATAAAGAAATAAATATCTTAATTAAAAAAACCCTAAAATTTCCATTGATTAAATAGAAAGTCCTTACTTTATGCAAAATTATTACTGAAATCAAGTAATAAGAAACAACTTTAGATAATTCAATTAAACAGTTTATTAAAAATATTAATAATAAAATAACAGTGTATCAGTAAATATAGTAAAACAGAATAGAAAAGAAATAAAGTTATCAGATTTCAGAACACTAGGCTTATATATGGAATCTAGTATGAAAAAGAGTTAAAGATGAGTACACATGAAATATATCTTTTAAACAATCCCAACAAAAACATTTTCTTATTAAACTGACCAATAATGAGCTACTTACCTTATATAAGTTAGCTATAAAAAGACTGAATCTATACAAGCAAGTGAAATATATTAAATATAATTAATAAGATAAAACTATAGAACACTTGCTAAAATATTCAGTTTATAAGAATCAGCTATAAGAGGTATGGAATAAAGGAGTAGATGGAATTATTAGAAATTTTAAAGAGCTACTATGGAAAAGAAAAAGAGAGGCTGAAGAGAAAAATTCTAGACTGATCATCAATAACCGAGAATAAATAGAAAAGTTTGACAAATAAATCTCAAAATAGTGAAACAGACTTCTAAAACCAGTCAAAATATGTTAAGTTTTTATACTGGCCTTATAAAAATCAATCTTATTTTAGAAATAGTAGATCTAAAATGCCAAGATAAATGTATAGAAAGAATAGCAAGAAAGTGAATAATAAAAATGTAAAAAAGAGTTTGTAACCAAGTTTTAAGAGAAGTCCGAAACAAGAGATGTGAAAAGGTAATTGAATAAAAACAAACACAAGAAATAAATAGAGAGAACAAGAAAAAAAGATATTCATGTTTTTAAGGTCAAAAAACTATGCCCTTGAAGAAAAGAGATCCACTACTTAAAAAAGAAAACCTTGAAAACAAAAGTCTCTGAGAAATATTAACAAGAAAAATAAAGTATAGAATGAAATAGTTGGATTTAAGCTTTGTTAGAACCTTACAGAGTGATCTGCATTAGTGATCTATAAACAATGAAGTTAACAATTGAAAGGATTTTTACTAGAACTACTAACAGAGTAATAAATTATTTCTAAAGTTATACTTAGAGTTTTAATAATTCTTAAAATAAAGATAAATAAATTAGGTAGAGACTTAGCTTTAGTAATATATTTTCCAATACAAAGTACATACTGTATATGTTTAATAAAATATAAATATCTAGCTTGACAGAGGTTTTTAAAAAAAAAATTCAATAAAAATATATTGAAAAAATATATAATAGCTAAAATAAATCTCATGTTAACTCACTCATTAATAGCTTTTAATTCTCAAATAAGCTTTAATCTCTATATGTAATCTTGAAAACAATATTTTGTTTTGTGATAAGTTTTAAATAAATATTCTTTTAACTTATCTATCATTATTAATAGGTTTATCACTACTTATTATTTTTAAAGAAACTGATATCAAGAAACTATAAAAGAAAAAATAAAAAATAAAAGAAAAAAGAATATTTAAAAATATACTAATATATATACATTTTTAATATATTCAATAAACTTCAAATCAAATAGATAAATAAAACAACTATAGTAGTAATCCACTTTAAGTTGAGAATGAATGCTTTTATTATAGTATATCAAAGTTGATAATTTAAGGATAGTAGAGGTTATAGACCTGTGGATCAATAGTACAGTGATAGTACTCCTAGGTCGACATCACAAGGTCCAGAGTTCAATACCACATGAGGACCAAGTAAAAATTAAGCCACAAGGTGGTACGAAGATCTCATCCTCCATGATGATAATCAAGTGCTCCATAAGACAATAAGGAAAACTCGTTCACTTATCATACCTATAATAAGAACAACAAAATCAACACAAGGTTCTATATAAGGCTAATATGAGTGACACGAGCTCTCCATACATAACTGATTTCAGGTACCTAACAGGAATGCAAAGAAGAATCCCACCTGCTTATCGCAGCCATAAACAAGACAAGATATACACAAGGTTCCATAACATGACCAAAATAAGTGGTACAAAGGTTCCAAGTAAAAGAACTGATTATTCTCAAAATGGAAAGAAGAAGGACCCGATCACTCATAGAAGGATCAAGACATGCCTATAAAAATGATACTGAAGACACAAGACAGGCCTCGACAATCAAGGCTAACAATAGAGGAATCGCTGTCCTTCACATAGAACTGAGCCCCAATCAAGTAACAAGACAGGTTTTACATACATGACAAGTCTCAGGAAAAATTTAAAGTATTAATGAAGCCTATAGGATTCCGTATAAGAGACCTCCAATATCAATGATGCTGGGCATCTTAGGCAAGTTCCTAACATGTTAGCTCACCTATAAGGGGATAGCAACAGGTCATCCAGTGAACTATAGTTCTAGAAAGTGCCATTTCCGATATTCGAGATAATAGATAGGAGCACTTCATTAGATTGAATGTTTTAAGACTTCCTCAATCCTTAGCTGAGTTAGAATTAAGAACAAGTCCTACACTAGACGGTTACATAGTTATCCTATCCTGGTTGGGTGAGACGTAAATAGATGTCTCTTGTACTATTCGTTAATCTATAAATCCTTAGATAATACGGGTAATTACTCATCCTAGTTGTTTCTAGGACTTATCTTGACTTTAATAAAGCTTTAGAACTGGTGCAGGAATGAGTTAGCCTTTAAAAAAAAAAATCTCTGTATATATACAATAAATATATGTCATACTGATCTGACTGTAAGTTAAAAATATAATGTATATATATATTTCTATAAACAGACTTGTAAATCAACAGTATAATAATAATGCTTTCAAGTTATCAAGTATTGTTTTTAAGTTCAATATTACTATAAAGTAATACTACCTAAGTTTAGGTAGTACAATAAAATCCTATCTGTTTTATAATAAAGATTTAATTATTTATAACCTAGATTCCATTTAATTATGAAATATTTCAAAATTACAAATACTCTAATCAGTTTTAGTATTAAAAGTCACTTTATCTTTAGATAAGATTTTATAAGTTTCTGCAAATAGGTTGAAGATTTGATAATAAAAAAATTGGAATCTAATGGTATTTAGGTATATTAGTTAGAAAATAATCTTTATCAAATTATAAACTTGTTTAAGACTTCACATAATTATTATATAGATAAATTGTAATAAATTATATAAAAAGAATTATTTAACAAGTCAATACATTATTATTTTTGAAAAAAAATTTTTTTATAAAACTATTATGTAGAATCAAATTATTTTTAGAATTAAACTTAAAAACTTTATATCTATAATAAATTAGTTAATATATTTATATATATAATTTAGTTATAATTTTTTAATAATATCCATAGTTAGATTAATTTTTTTTTTTTTTACCCTCTATCAGACTAATTATATGTATTTTATTAAACATTAGTATACTATACATATAAAATAAATCGCTAAAGCTAAATCTCTAATTAGCTTACTTATCTTGATTATTACTACTCTAAGTATAACTCGGGAGTGATTTATCGTTCCATTAGTAGCTCAGATGAAAACCCTAATTTTATTGCCTGCAGCTCACTACTACAGATTCTTTTTATGAGTTCTGACAGAAGTTAAAATCCTAACTATCTTATTTCATACTTTACTTTTTCTAGAAGGGTTTATTTCGGATCTTCATTTTCAAGTTTTTCTTCTTTCAGTACTGACTTTTTCATAGTTGTGGTCTTGTTGTTCTGATTTAATAGACTGACTGACCTTCTTATTTTGTTTTCTCTATAAATCCCTTGTACTTGTTCTCACTCGATTATTTTTGAGCACCTTTTGTTTCAGATCTTCTTTTAGAATTGATTGCAAACCTTCTTCTATATCTTCACTATCCACTTTCAGGCTTCTTTATCTATTCTTTTTTGGTAGTATCTTAGATTTGACTTTTTCAATATTTGATCACTTCGTATTAGTCCCATGCAAAATTTTAGCATATTTTGGTCTGTTTCTATATTCTATTCTATAAGTCTGATTATGCATTTGTCCAATTCTCCTAATTCTACTCTGTCTTTAACTAGAAGTCTTATTTCTTTCTCTCCCATCTCTTTTCTTCTCTCATGCAAAAGTTTTCAAAAGTTTTTTAGAATGCCTTTAGCTCCTTTGTCTCAAATTTTCTGTCATTGGGTTTTATATACTGAATATTCTAATAGGTGTTCTATTGTTTCTACTTGTTGTTTGCATGCTATACACTCTACTTATTTATATAGATCTGGTCTTCTTATGTCCAATTTGGAAAGCATTGGTAACTCTTCATTAATTAGTTTGATAAAAAAGCTTCTTTCTTGAGAATCTTTAAAGGAGATGTTTCAAGTGTGACCATTCTTCATCCTTTTCCATATCAAATCCCATATATAGTCATATTGATCTCGAATCTATTGATTCCATTTGTTTGAAATTCTGTTTTGTTTAATTCATTGATAAGTTGTAACTTTATTATTTATATTTTTAATAAACTGTCTTATGGGATTATCTAAAGTCATTTCATGTCATTTGATTTCAGTAATAATTTTAGATAAAGTAAGATTCTTCCATTTGATCACAGGAAGCATTAAGGCTTCCTTTGTTAGAGTATCTGCTTTTTCATTGCAAGGGTCATTAGAGTGTACTTTGACTTTGACCAGTTCTAGATCTCATTCTTTTTTTTTAATAATATCCAACATTCTTGCCTACAAAAACCAGTTCTTTTCCTTTAACCATCTTTAGTGAGGTCTTCTGAAATTCTTATTCTCTATTATTTTTCACTTGACAATACAGGCTTGATTGTTTGTAAAAATTTTGATCTTGTTTTTTATTGGAACAACTAATAATATTGTGACTATTGCTACTAGCTCAGCTCTAGTGGATGATGGCCAGTCGCCTACTCCTGTTTGGAACTTACTTTCTTTACCCTCTCTTCCTACTTGTACCCATGCTACTTCTATTTTCATTTTTTCATATCCATGGTCGATAAGAGATTTATCAGAGTAAAACACCAATATTTCTTTGAACTGTTAATTCCATTAAAGTATTTCAATTAGGTGATCTTGATATGCTCTTTCTTTTATATTATCTCCAATAATCTGTTCTTCCCAATCCTTTATATCTATTTGACTTACTCTATTGTTCAGATTAGATTTGTAATCATTTTGGATTGTTTTTTTCATTATTATTTCTAAAACTATTTTGAAACTTGGAATATTTAACTATTGGGCTTTTTTTATGAATTTTCTTGTATTTAGATAGGAGACTTCATATGTTCTATTTCTTTTTGTTTCTATTATGCATTGATTCTTCATGTTTTTATCTTCTGTATATCCTATACATTTTGTTAGTCTGGTCTTCTGAGTATATAGGAACTCAGTACACTTGAAGTGTTCTATTTGTACTACTTGCTTAGTGTTTTTCGATCTTAGCTTTCCTATATTATTTTTGATACCTATTATTTGTTACTATCCAGAGTGTTTATCCTTTATCATGATTTGAATTTATTTTTGTAATTATTGGATCCCATTTTGATCAGTCTTCTTTCTAAAATTTTGTGAGCTGTCCTGAACCTTTTTCTTGTATACACCTTTCTATCATTAGATACTACTCTGGAATAGGTCCCTTACTGGTTTTCTGGATTAGTTGGATCATTCGCTATTTTTTTAGTTCTTTAGTTTCATAGGAGATCAGCTGATTCATGTACATCAGCTTATTGTTTTTAAGTAATGGTATGGTTTTTGTATATTCATCTAGTGCTAGGTACTCTTTGATTGAGCAGTTACCTTTGTTTCATTTGAAAACGTCTTGCCATTTCCAGCTTTGAAACCTTATTCCTATATCTTTAACCAACTTCATTACTTGAAGTACAAAGTTATCTCTACCTGGTATATGCTTTAATGACTCACAAGTAAATAGATTGCATGGTTCCCAGTATTTGACTTGTGCTTGTTTAATTCAGATGATTGTTGTAAGTCCTGCTGATTCTGGATCATTTAGTCTGTTGCATAGTTCTATTATTTGACTTTTCTTTTGTAGCATCCAAATACTTTTTAAGTTATAGATCTTTGGATAGTGTACTACGCTATTGGGTATAGATCTGCACAAGTTAC
>CAJVPT010006764.1:0-10726 GCA_910592055.1 Acaulospora colombiana
TCTTTGAAATCTGAAGACCCTATGGATACTCTTACCAAAAAGTTTGAAAAACTTCAGTTGAACTTGGCTGAAAAATTGGAACTTCTTTCTGCGCAAGTTTAAAAATAAGGCCATCACCCAAAGCAACCTATCTCCAATCCTATAAATAGGTCTAACTCTTCACAACTTGTATGCTTCAGGTGCAATGAACCAGGACATCTGGCCAGGAAATGTATGTCTGAAAAGGTCCAAGCAAACTCCTCCAGATCCAGGAAACCTTTGAACTATCTTACTATTGAGGAATCTGAGGAGAAAATCAATGAATCTGAATATAAGGAGGAAGTCTACATTGGTCAGTGCAATCAACCCTATATTACTAATAGGAGGAAGGCCAAGCAAAAGCAAAAACAATCTGAATCAAATAAGGAATTAAACCTACGTACCAGGAAAGTCTCTAGGATCCCACCAAGGGAAATTCATAACTCTGAACCTGAAGTGATTGAAACTCCTCCTACTACCAAACCCAAAAGGCCTAAACCAAAGCTCAATCATCTATTGTGGACCAACTGCCCAACTATGACATCTCTGAGGATATTTTGAATCTTCCTGCTAAGACTACTCTGGGACAAATATTGCAATATCCCAATCAGTACAAAAACTTGATGAAAATTCTCAAGCAATTTAAGGTACCTATGGAAACCAATTATCTTATTTCTGATGATCCAAGAAAAACCACAGCTGCCAGGTGCTATGTTCGTATCAAAGGAAATCCTGTGATAGCAATTCTTGACTCTGGTGCTGCTGTTAGTATCATTACTGACAAACTTATGAGAAAACTTGGATTGGAAATTGATACCAAGTCCAAAAGCATTGTAATTACTGCCAATGGTACATGAGACAGGGCTCTTGGACAAATAATAGCTTTGAAAATATTTATCCAGGATCTGATTGTATCAGTGACCTTGCAAGTAATTGAGTTACATGAGGAGACTCTTCTACTGGAAACTGATTGGCTAGATCACATGAAGGCAAATTGGAATTTTGAGGATCGTACTCTCCAAATTACTTATAAGGAAAAAACAATTATATAGGAATCACCCACCATGCTGATACTCTCCACATCTTTCACAAGGTAACAATAACTATGAGGATAATGAGAATGAACTTTTGGATGAAATTGAATATGAATCTGAAAGTGATCTTGAGGAACAGGAGGCCTATACGTCTGATCTTGTTCTTGAATTTGAGGATGAAAACTCTGCCATCTTTTTCTCTGACTATCTTGAACCTGAGGAACCCTCTCCTGAACCACTTACTGGAATCTTGACCAAGGAACAACAAGCTGAGGTTCAATAAATTTTACTTGATCATAAGGATGTCTTTGTTGATCACATCTCCAAGGAAGGCTAAACAAGTAATATAGGAAGGACTACAGTGGTTACCCATAGTATTAATACTGGAAATGCTACTCCAATTAAACAGCGACCACATAAAGCCTCACCTGACCAGCAGAAATTTATCAAAAAGGAAATTGAGAAAATGCTGCAGTGAGGAATTATAAGTCCTACTACCAGCTCCTGGTCTTCTTCTGTTGTTATAGTGCCCAAGAAAAATAATAAGCAGTGCTTCTGTATTGACTATAGGAAACTCAATACAGTTACTGAAAAGGATGTCTACCCCATGCTAATTGTTGATGATCTTTTGGAAACCTTCAATGGTGCTCAATGGTTCACCTGTCTTGATCTAGCAAGTGGATATTGGCAAGTGGCAATGAGTAATAGGGACAAACACAAAACAGTATTCATAACAAAATATGGTTTCTATGAATTCAATGTCATGCCCTTTGGTCATTGCAATGCTCCTGTAACTTTTAGTGACTAATGGACAAAGTATTGACCCCTATCGTAGCAAATTTGTTGAAGTTTACCTTAATGACATTACCATCTTCTCCACCACCTTTGAACTCCACTGTCAGCATGTTCCTATTATCTTGGATACTCTCAGAGAAGCCTCTCAGATGTTGAACTCTGAAAAATGTCACTTCTTTTTATTGCTAGTGAAATTACTTGGTCATATGATTAACCACGAGGAAATCCAACCTGATGATGATAAAATGGTAAAAGTTAAGAAATTTCCAAGGCCCACCACTATCAGGCAATTGAGAGAATTTCTTGGACTTGCTTCTTATTATAGGAAGTTTATCAAAAACTTCTCTTCTATTGTCCACCCTCTGAATTCTCTCTTGAAAAAGGATACACCCTTTGAATGAATGGATAATCATCAGCAAGCCTTTGAAACTCTGAAGTGACTCTTAATCTTATCTCCTGTCTTGAGATACCCTGATTTCTCCAAGGTCTTCTATTTTCATACTGATGCCTCTAAAACTGGTATTGGTGCTGTTCTGGCACAAAAGGATGGAAAAAAGGAGTATACAATTGCCTATGCCAGCTGCAGTCTCAACAAAGCTGAGCGAAACTATTTGCCACTGAATTGGAATATCTTGCAATCATCTGGACTGTTGAACACTTCCACCAATATCTAGGGACTCAACACTTCTTCTTGATTACTGATCACTCTGCTTTTCAATGGTTGAAAACAACTGAACTTAAGGGACAACATGCAAAGTGGATACTTCACTTGGAATCCTATAACTCACTATCAAACACAGAGCTGGAAGGAAATATAACAATGCTGATGCCATGTCTAGAATATAGGATGTAGATGAATCAATCTTCCACAATTCCAAGGCTACACTCATCCAAAACTAATTCAAAGTCAACAATCACAAGTGAAATCTGACAATAAATAATATCCAGACCAGGTAGTTGATGTCCTGAATAACAATACAACTTACCTTATCAAAATGGAACTTCAACATTATCATCATTTCAAAAACTATCTTCAACACAACAAATTATTTGCCACTTTTGACAACAAACAACAAAAGCACCTTACCTCCAAAGCACAATATTATCAAGTGAAAAACAACCAACTCTACAAAAAAGATCACCGCAGGAAAACAAGAAATCAATTATTCCATGTGATTCAAAAACATGAAGTGGAACCAATTTTATACTTACTACACAACCATCCCACTGGAGCACATCTTAGTGTGGACAAAGTCTTTGAAAAACTATGTGATTAATACTACTGGTCCCAAATGTTTGAGGATATGAAGCATTATATTAACACCTGTGACCAATGTCAACGACAAAGTAAATTCAGGACCCTGAACCCTTACACCCAGTCACAGTTGGTGATCTTTTTTCCAAAATAGGCATTGATATTGTGAGACTCCTTCCAATCACAAGCAAGAAAAACAAATATATTATCATTGCAACTGACTACTTTACAAAATGGCCTGAAACTGAAGTAAACTCTCATGCTATAGGACAGTGAGTTGCAGATTTTATTTATCAAGTTATTATTTGCAGAAATGGATGTCCAAAACACATACTTTCTGATCATGGAACATATTTTAGGAATGAAATAGTTGAAGCTTTATTGGGAAAATTTCAAATATGACATCTTTATTCTATTCCATATTATCCACAAACAAATGGACTAGTGGAGCACTTCAATAGGACTCTATGTGAATCTCTAGCAAAAATAACTGAGGGAAAGGAGGATTGAGACAAATTTATTGCACCAACGTTATTTGCCTATCGCACATCAAAACAAGCTTCCACCAAATTTACCCCTTTCTATCTTGTATATAGCTGCAACCCTCAAATGTCTCACATAGAAATGGATGAAGTAATAGAAGGAAATATCTTGACCCGACTCTACCAACTGACTAAAACCCTGACAACTATCTAAGGAACTGCCCAAGAAAATATTCTAAAAGTCCAAAGGAAACAAAAGGAGAGATTTGACCTGAAGTTGAAAAAGCCAAGAAACTTTAAAATTGGAAACAAAGTATTAGTCTATAATGCTGTCAGGAATAAACACTTTACTGGGAAACTTAAACTAAAATGGAAAAAACCTTACTTTGTTCATGATAACTTGGGAAATGGAGCCTTTAAAGTTAGAATGATTGATGGAAAAGTTCTAGCTACCCCTCTTAACTTGGCCTTGCTGAAACCATATCTTAACCATGAAAAATGGGAACCTACTGTATACTGTATATTGAAAACTGAAAGGAGAAATATACAGTGTAATAGTAATGGCCTCTGAGCTCTTACACTATTACAGCCAGCCCCAGGGCTCTCAGCAATTACTACATAATCTCAAGGTGAAGTACTTATAAGTTGATAAGTGAAAACATGAAAAAGAAAAACAAAAATCTCAAAGCTCAAGCGAGAAAAAGGTTTTATCCAAAGGAGCAGGAATAGGAACACCCAACTGAACCAACAGGACACCAAGCCTGCCCACCCTTTGCTGCAAGTTCTGGTTTTCCAACTTCAACTCTCTGACCCTAGTTGAAGTGGAACTTCTGAAGGCCAACCACTCTACCTCCCCCTCTAACTGATAAATTTCTTCTTGAAGGTTAGCCTGGAACCACTCACCATGACGTATTTGTCTCTCCAAATATTTGACCCTTTCTTGGAGAGTGATAACAGTTGCCCACAAAGAATTCATCATTCCTGAGCGAGTGAGTCTTTGTGCTTTGGCAGTTTTAGTTTCTCTTGGTATAATAATAAAAGGTATATGAGGAATATCTGACAAACCAAGGGAAATTATCATATTAAATAGGGAAATATGGATGATCGTATCATCCCAACAATTATATAAGGAGCTCCATTACCTACCAGTTTGCATCAAAAAGGATTATCATACTCGGACAAAAATTATCATGACTATCATTTAGGACCTAATTTTGAAGGATTTTCTGGCCACAATTTCTGAATTTGTGCAAGTGACCCCAATACTATATGATTTACTTCAGCCCACTGAAAATTAGGTCTTGCAAACATACAGATGTATGCAACATGCTATCCACATGAAAAACAGGATTCTCTTCTTGGTTTATGCATACTATCTGAGGAAATTATTTAAAGGAATTGTTGACCGATTACAACAATCCTACCTGAACAAACACTTGACTAAATATCATCTGACTGGATGCCGTTGCACTTATGGTCTCTTTGAAAGATCTGGGATTGAGCAAATTTGGAGAACAAGGCATACAACTTTGACCATGATTACCAAGTTGAAGTTCAGTGAATATCAACTTCTTGTGAATTCTTGATTCATGGAACTCACCACTTAAGTAAGGGGAAATGTTAGTCTTAATTATTATTTATAATTCTTGTCTATCATATTACAGTAGTTCTATTTTTAGATCATGTGACACATGTGATGCAAGGTGTGTCTCATTGGTTCATAAGGTAGATCCAATTATTAGGGCAAAGTAGTGATTGATGTAGCGCGTATTATTTAATTTTATTATTTAATTTTCATATCTTATCTATATTTAGCTAGCAGGTTACTCAAGTGAGCAAATCTGGCATATTGGCCTAATTTGACAAATCTGACAGATTTGGTCACTTTGGTCGCTTTGTCACTTTGATCATCAAATAATTTATATTTAATTATATATATAAAGGCCAGCTGTCCAAAGCTGTTGACCCAAGGTTTTACCTACTGAATTCTTTTATCCTTGACATAATATATCTCTAATAAATCTTATAATTAAACCAAATCACTCAAAGCCTCTTTCAATGTATTTGTGTAACCTCTACTATCCCTGAATTATCAATTTTAGTATACCACGACTGAGGTATTCTTACTCAACTTAAAGTGGATTACTGCTATAGTTGGCTTGTCTATCTATCTGATTTGGAGATTATTGGATAGGTTAACAGCATGAAAGTATACTCCTATAATTCTGAGTTTTTGTTTCTTTGAAAAGGTTAGATCAATATGGATGAGTCTTCCTTGCCATGAATTGTGATTGTATACATAGCTAGCTATTTCTTTGGTAAGCATTAGGTTCAGACCATGTCTAATCATTTGTTTATAATTGTGAAACCATAATATATAGTATAGAGAATGTGTTCAATGTTTGGATTTATAGTGGTTTTTTTTGATTTCTGTTGTAACTATTATATCCCATTTTATTATGACACATTATTTGAATCATGTTTCTCTTTTGTACTTGTCAACTAGACCCTGAATATTATAAGTGATTGTTGTCCATGTGTTATTTATTATAATATGAGAGGAAGTATTGGTATAGGATGGAGAGTTTATGTTAAGTAGTATCATGGGCTAACCTGGCAAGTCCGTCACTAATCAATAGCACTTCGCATAACTCAGACAACTCACAAATACTCACAAATAATTCAAAGAAGAGAATATCTCCTATAAAGAACACTTAGGAAAAACAGAGGCATAATGATTGACTTGGCCAAAAGTAAGGGTCTCTTTATTGCATTCTGTTTCTTTGATATATTACAAACTTTTATCTCTATTCTCAATAAGGACTGTTTTTCTTACACATTCAGTTCTGCCTTCTTAGCATATATTGATAGCTATCTATACTTTTCTAACTAACAATGGATTATCTACTTTATAATCAGCCATACTAACTCTAAGCTTTATTAAACTTTCCATACTTTGTCAAATACACATAGTTCTCTTATTAGTACCTGAGCCTTATCTATAATTTCTTACCTTGCGACACTCAATCTTTTATGCCAGACTTTTAGGTTTTTGAATTCTAGGCCATTACACATAAATTACATTACTCACGTGATCCATGACAGTAGGTTTGTGTTCTCTGTTTTGGTGTTATCATTTTTCATTTTTCCTTTTCTATATGTTGTTGAGGTGGTGATATTATGATTGTTTATAATTATAGAGTCCTCTGTTATTAATAGTTAGGTGAGAAGTTTAGGAATGTATTCATATTTAGAGTATTGGTGAGGACATTAAACATTTTGTTCATGTTTTGATTCAAGCGGTTTATTGTTAAGTGAATTCACTATTGTTGCAATTGAATGTCTTGCAGGTTTTCAGAAGTTTCTTCTATATTTTCTGTTAGGCTATTTGCATCCTTATGGGAAATCTGATTTTTCTCCATTTGTTTCATATATTCTTTACTATAACTTTCTAGGTTAACAATTCGTTCATATAGGTCAGTGATTTCTTCTTTAATTTCTTTGATCTCTTATCAGATTGTCTTGAGAATATTAAGAACTTTTTTCATGATATTTTTTTTATGAATATATTGATTTGTTCATCCTCTTCCTTTTGCTTTTGTTCCTGTCTTGCAGCTACTATGTATAAGCCTAGTTGGGTTCTCTTATAGGACTGTTTGTTTCTAGTAATAGCTCTGATTGTTTCGGTGTATGCTGGTTTTTATTTAGTATATAGTTTGCCAAAACGTTTGACTCTGTTATGAGTGGTATTGGTTCTATTGTGTTTATCTCTCTTTGGATGGGCAGCTTGCCACTAGATGTTCAGTACTGCTATAGATACTATACAATTTGGTATCAATTGGTTTTCATTTGACTATAGTTTCTCTCAAGTAAAAGTTCTTATCTATTGTGTCTCTTGTTTCTTCACTGTCAAAACTGATCACAATAAATCTTTTTCTCCTATAGGAGAGATGTTTGGAAATATAGCATATCTTGACTTTGATTTGTTTACAGATATGTCTTAAGTCAAAGGCTGTAATGTTGGGTAGAAGGTTGATGAGTTTGGCTGCTATTGCTCCTCTCTCTTTTATCTATTCCACATTCCATAGTGCATCAAAAACCCTGACTGAGTCTGATCTTAGTTATACACTCTATTTGTTAAGGATTGACTGTTTGTTTTCTTGATTTTCATAAGTAATCATAGTGGTCTTCCACATTTGTTGGGTTGCCATTGTAATATTGGTGATCTCTCCATATTTGGCAAAAGTTTGTCGCACTTCAATGAACTTGATGTCCAAGAGAATATCCTATATGACAATACTATTTTTCCTTTTTTGGAAAGAATTTGTAATTTCCATGATTTCCAAGTGTATATTGTTTGTATTGGGTAAAATAAGGTTGCATATCTTGTCTACAGTCTGTTTGTCACCAAAAATGGTGATAATGTGTTCATTTTCTTCTTTCCCTTTACTAAAGATTGACATTAGACCTACTAAAGAGTCTAAACTTCTTGTCAAGAAAGAGATCTTTTGGTTAGTGATTCTTTCTAGGATTTTTCTTGCTTTAATTCCTGTTTTGGCTCTTTCTCTGCCAAATTTAGCTTTCTTATCAAGTGGGGATTTAGGGCAGGATCTACTATACTGGTTGGTTTTGATTCAATGTTTTGATGTGATTTACAATTTCTTCTTCTGTGAAATGGTGTTTTGAGATGAGCTTCTTATTGGTTTGTCTTCAATTTCCATCTCTGTATTTGTTTCTTCAAGATGTTCTTAATGGTTGAAAGTTATATATTAATCACTGGAATTGTTTTCTATACTTCTTTGAAGTGATGGAGTTGTTGTTTTGGGTACATTAGTTGAAAGTTCTTTTTCAACTTGTTCACTTCAAGAAGTATTGTCAGCAGCAGTTTTTGCTCTCTTGGTATTGTTGGAATCTTGGGAGGTGCTTTGTTGTACTTTATTGTAGATTGTTGGTTGTTTTACAAGTTCGTTTTCTTTCCTTGTAACAGTTTTTTCTTTGTTATTTGTGTTTTCCTTCATGTTATCCATAGTTGTTTCTGTGCATATATTTTTCATATAACTCTTTGCCAAAAGATTTTTGTTATAGTTGGATCATCCCGAAGTGTATTGTTTTCTAGATTCTTGATAAGAAATCATCTCTTCTATTCACTTTCTTTCTTTTTTCCCAAAATTACCTAAAAAGAATATTTTTTAAAAAAAAAGGATTTGTGGAAAAGAGTTTGTTGTTTAAGAATAAATATAAACAAGAAAGAGGATTTACTATAAAAGTATCCATTGAAGTAAAACTTCAAAGTTAGTTTAAAAATATTATTAAGACTTTATTAGCAAAGAAATAAAAAATTTCTTGTAAACATCTTTTTTAAGTATAGGCAGAGGATTAACAAAAAGAGTTTTATTATATAATTATTTATTTATTATATTATTAATTATTACATTATATATTTTTTTAATTTTATATATTAATTCTTTCCATTAATCCTTTGACCATATACAAAAAAGATATTCACAAGAAGTTTTTATACTTTTATATTAATAAAGTCTTAATACTTTCTTTAAATCAACTTAAAAAATACTTCAAGAGTTATTCCTATTTCTCTTCCTTCTTATTAATACTTCTCTTCAAACAAAAACTTGACTTCTAATAATCAAAAAGTCAAGCAATACCTTTCCTATCAATGGAAAGAATGTTTTGAAAGAAAGAAAAATAAATATACTATTATTTTATGCTATAAAAAACTATACAAAGTACTTTGAATTAATGAGAGATAACGTTTCTACTTTCTTGTCATTTGTAATACTCTAATATATTTGTTCTTAATTTTTTCTGAAGAATTTTGCCTATCTCAATTTAATTCTGAATTTTAAGTAACACAAAGTTTCTCATACCATGATTGGATAAATAGAGTAAAAATTAGTAAAAGAATAAACAAGATTCCATTGTTCATTTTACATATTTGAATATATTTACTCAGCTCTATAAGAATCTGGAATCCACTATAAGTCACTTGATTTTATATATAGGTAAATATAGAACAAGCAAATCTCCTATATCAGAGATATCTTGAAAAATAAACTGTTGAAATAGGATTTATTAAATAGTCAACAAAGACTTCTCCTTTCTTCTCCTTTTCAACAGAAGTATCAATATCTGGAACAATATATTTTTGAAAGGTTTTTATATTTTTACTCTTTTATTATTGCAGTAGACTGATCAGCAAGTTTGTCACTAATGATCAAAAGCTTATATAATCTGTGGATAGAAGAGTCCATTATTCTATCATACATATAAAAACAAATATAAGGCAAAGACATAAGAAGATTTGGATAAGTTTCAAGGTAGTTATCCCTAAAACTATTTATAACTTCACTGTTATAACAATCTATTTAAAAGATTTATCTTAAGATTTATTATTTTATTAATTATTGGAAGAAGTTTCATTTATATATTTTTATATATAGAGCTATTACATAATCAATATTGCTATTCTAATATTATGTCATGTATAAATTACTTCATAATCAACTTATTTTCTATTACCTTGACTCATAGTTTTTTATCTTTTTGATATAAATAGATTGTTTGTATATTCTTCTATTTTGTAAGTGATATAGCTATAATCAGCAATTAATTATTTTCGTAATCTCCAGTCATGTTATGATCATAGATCATGTAACTATAACAAAAATTTTGAACTTGGTCTAACTTATTTCATCAGGAAATTTTTTGGATAGAGATCTCTGGAGATTTCCACCATAAAAAAGTTTTTGAAAATTTTTGAAAAAAATCTTCAGAAATCTTCAAAGATCTTCAAAAATTTTTATAAGGAAAAATTTTTATAATAAAAAACTCTAGAGTTTTTTCATAATGAAAATTTTTAAAAATATGTGAAAATTTATAATGTATTAAAATAAATATTTTTTCAATAAATATTCATTACTTTTATCAAATCTTGGAATTATATAAACTATATTATCTATTGCTCCTATATCTTTTTTTTTTTTTTTTAACCCGCAATCATGCCGCAATGGTGTATCTTTATTAAAATATTGAGAAATACCTAAATAATTTACAGACTTTCACAAAGCGACTAACTTGTCGTTGTACATTATTAGTTAAAGGACTACACTACTTAAAAAATATGA
>CAJVPT010006765.1:0-10725 GCA_910592055.1 Acaulospora colombiana
GAGAGATTGATTAAGTGTTTACTATATCCTCTTCTCTTTTACTGACTATTTGTAATATACTGTATATTATATTCTATTCATATTTGCTATTGGCCTATATTTCTGATAAGTCATGTAATTGCTTATTTATATTTATTATTATTCTATATTTAGATCACAAATAAACTTTTCTGAGATTGTTGTTGTTTATACTTTGGATTAGATAATAGTGTTTGTGTAAAATATCGATCAACTTGTTTGGATCACAAGTTATACATATATATATGTGTTTTGTTTATTGTTTTTATGTATATACTTGTTTTGCTTGTCTACTTTTACATGTTTATGTTTATGTGACAAGTATAGAGAATAGATATATTGTTTGTATATATATGTACATTTAGACTGTCTTGTTTTTTAATGAGCTTTGATGTCTTTTTGAGCCTTTGACTAACTGAAGTAACTTGATTTATTGGATAAACTTGATTATTTCTTAGGTTCCTTATAGTATCAAAAAAGTTGTTAACCTGTACTGGCCTGACTGTAAGCTGTGTGAAGTTTATATTGGCTCCTTTTTTCTGTGAATCAGTTTATAGGTCTCTTTTCTTCTTCTAAAAATTTAAAAAAAAAGAAGTAAAAGAAAATTAGTAAAACAATGTATACCTCTTTCCTTAGTATTTCTAATAGCTTAATATATATGTATTGAAGAAGCTTGTTAGCTTGGTTTAAAGAATATATTGTTTTTTTTTGTGTGTTTGAAAAAATTTACTTTTTTTTCAAAAAAAATTATCAAAAAAGGAAATTTTTGAGAAAAAAGAGGATCAGAGAAAAGAGTTTTTTTTTTAATCCTAAAAACAATATGTTTATCACACATTATTTAATATTTATTTAATATAATTTAAACAGTTTACTATATATTTATAAACAATTGAGTACCTTATGATGTCAAGCCAAGAATTAAAAAACTATATATTTACAGACAATAATTTGAACAAATAACAAGTTTTCTCAGATATTTTCATAAAGCAACTATAATGGTATCAGTATCAGAATATCCAATACTTTCTATTGTAATTTCATTATATAATATTTTAATTTATCATTTGAAAGATATTATTGACAATAATAGGATTAATTCAAATATTAAAGAAGTGCAAAAATATGTTAGGATAAAATTTTGGAATACTATAATAAAACAAATAAAATTTATATACTGACAGTTGTTTTAGATTTGTAATTTAAAATAGAATACTTTGTTGAAAATAGTTGGGAAAATTTAATTGAAGAGATAAAAAAAGAATAAATATATTTATTGTATTTATACTTATTTGTAATATACTGTAACTTGCTAATGTTAAATATTTTTTATTTTCTAGTGTTGATGATATTTTTTAAGAGTATAGTAAATTAAATTCAAGAATGGTAGAAGCTATCAAAATGAGAGAGACATATAATACAGTTAAGGTAAAATTATTTAAGCAATGGTATATAAAAAATCAAAATAAATTATAGTTATATTTTTCATTACTTCAGATAATAGAGAAAACAATATTTTAGAATGGTGAAAAATAAATTAATAGCAATTTCTATATTTGGCATATATTGCATGTGATTACTTAACAATACCTGCAATTAGTATACCTATAGAATAGGTTTTTTTTACTAGCAAAAATTTAATTACTCGAAAAAAAACTAGCTTTTAGATAAAACAGTAAGGGCATACATGTGTTCAAAGTTATAGTGGCAAGGACCTCTTGCAAGTAACAATTAAAATTTTACTTGACATGTAAATTTTGATACTATTTATATGTAAAATAGTATTTAATATATTAAATAAAAGCCTTATTGGAGACCTGTGAATCTATAGCACAGTGATAGTATTCTCAGGTCACAATCATAAGGCCCAGAGTTCAATACCATATAAGGACCAAATAAAAAATATTAAGCCATAGGTGGTACAAAGATCTCATCTCTCCTATAATAATAATCAAGTACTCCAATAAGGTAATAAGGAGAACCTGTCCACTTATTATAGTCATAAATATTTGAAACAATACAGGTTACAAATAGGCAAATATAAGTGATATAATCTTTCTATATAGAACTAATTATTTGACTATGATATAAAGAAGAACTCATTCACTTAGGGAATAATAGGAAATATCCCAAAAGAAGACAAGATTCAACCTGATATAATGCTGAAGATACAAGACAGGTCTCCAGTTAAAACAGGCAATGAAAAATCAAGTGGTTTGATATCCTTCATATAAGACCACTCTAATAAAAAGCATCAAGACAGACCATGATACAAAACAAGCCCCTATAGATAAGAAAAAAAGAAAGCCTTATTGGCTCTAACTATAATTATTAAAGTTATGTTTATTGGAGTTTAAAAATAGAATTACTTTATTGAAGAAGCAATTGTTAAAAAAAATAATTTCAAAGCAGGTATTGTTATCATATATATTAAAATTACAAGTAGAAGTATTGTAATTGTTGACCTGGTGCAAGTATTATAATTGTTAAAAATTGATAATATAGTAGATTATCATTACAAATATAGATGTAAATCTGTATAAAATCTGAGATATATGATTGGATATGTTTGATTTATAAAAAAAAATTGCGATTGATTTATAAAAAAAAACTGTGATCAATCTAATTATTGTTACTAAACAGTACCTTCTAATGATTAGTATAAGCAACAAACTAGCTGCCCTTATATTTTTACTGACTTGTTTTTTTTTTTACTGGCTCAGCCTTGCTTAATTTGAATTTAGTAGAAAATTATATATGTTTATATTATAGCTACTCTTATTTATTAAATAAAGCTCAATAAGGGGTTAATCTACCTCATGGCTATTATTACCCTGTAATGAAAACTAACTTGTCAAGGTTGGACCAGTGCTAAATAAAATTTCTAGTAGGTAGTAAGGAATTGTGATCGATTGAATACTTCTATGAATATGCTAATTAACTAGATTAGTAAATTGATTTTTAATATGATTCTCATTTTTCTCGATCCATGGATCTAGATAAATAAAACTATATTTGTGCAGTTTTTCTATAGCTCTTGTAATATATTTTTGTTTTTTCCATATTTGAAAAGCTTCGTATCTACTTGTTGTAAGTGGTATATGATTTTTTTGATGAGTTCCTGAATGCATGTTTTCTTTATGTTTTGATTGGGAATCAGTTCGCTTATGATTTTAGTCATTTCTTTTAAGATACCTTCTTGAATGGCAATCTTTAGATATCACTTGTAGTTTAATGAGTATTAATTAAATACTATTTTAAAACTTCTTTGGTACTGTCATATATATATATATTTTTAATCTGCCATCAGGCTAACATGGTTTATCTTTATTGTGTATTTAAAATGTTATACAATTTCAAAGATTTTCACATAACAGTTCATCTGTCATAAAAGTTTAACTTCTCTAGATACAACTTAGGAGATAATATTTTGTTCTCTTAATAACTTGGATTATCCTTTAGCTATTAAGTTTATTGCTTATGGATCATCACTGTAAATTATCCAAAATTCTAAATAGCAGATCAAATACCTAACCACATTCCCCCTTTAACTATCCATTTTTCAATAATCTCCTTGAGGTTTATACCTTTGGATTGTTTTTCATATAATATCTTATCTAATGAAGGACTATTATCTTCTTCTGAATTTTTTATGTTTTCAAGCTTATTCTTTGGAACTTAGTGTCATTTAGATCTCCTATCAATATCCAAAGTCTTTTCCCATTCAATTACCACTTTGCAATGTTTGTTTCAGATCTTTTTCATAAAATTTTTTGCATTCATTGATACAGTCTTCCTATAGCTTTCTTTGTAATAAGTGGCTTTATCTTGTAGTATAGTTTAAGGAAGTCTTCAATATCTTTTATTTTGTTTTTATATATATCTACATATTATTTTATAAAAACTCTATTCCTGTTGCTGTATCTCATTAAGCCATATATTAACTACTTAATATATACTGTAGCTTCTTGATTTTCATTTTTGACCTCCACTTGATCAGTTATATATTGGACCAACTTCTTACTTGCTTCTTTTTAGATATCTAGTCTTTTGAAGCTTGTTGCTAAATACAAGAACATGTGATCAGTTGTCTCTTCATAAGTTCCACACCTAATACAAGTGATTGATTTATAAACTTCTGATTTTCACTTTTTGAGTATCTATAATGTCAAAAGTTTATTGTAAATAAGATTTATAAAAAAACTTTTGTCCTTGTTATTCTTAAAAAATGTATACAAAGTATGATAAATATTAAACTGGCTCCAAAAAACTGTCCAGTTTATCTTGATTTTCTTTTTATTCTATCTATTCTGAATCAGTCTTTAATTACTCCAGTCAAGATTAATCTTTCTATGATTCTATCCTTTAATAAACCCCTGAATACCAATATAAATGGTAAGGCCTTTTCATATAACTATAGAGGAGATTGCACCCATTTTTGATATGTACGGCCATTTTATTGAATTTTTTTTTCTAGCTAATTTTGCTAGTGTATCTGCTATATTGTTGAAATAGTTTTCTTTATATACACAGACCTTTTCTAGTGTTAATATAAGATTTTTTTTTAACTAGATTTTTTGTCCTTGTCAAAAGTGGCCAGTTAGCTATTTTGATCCATTTTCTAAATGACATAAGTGGCTATAATTGTATGATATTCCATATTCTAATAGCTACTTTGTAATTTGTAAAGATAGTAATATTAGTATCTTGAGGTAGAGTATAGAGTACTATCAATATTGCTAATATTTCTGCTCTTGTTGCTAAAGGCCATAGCAGTCCTCCTATTGAGAATTGGTGACAATAGTATTGTCTTAAGTTTGAATCCAAGCGAAATCTATCTGACATTCTGTTTTAATATCTTCTGTTTCTTTCTTAAAGGACCCATCAGTATAGAAAGTAAAGTTTTTATATCCATTGTTTTGATTAAATCTAAAAGCATCAGTAAGTTTTCTAATATGTTCTTTCAAGCAAATAGCCTACTCTATTAATGAAATATGCTAGTTTTCCATTATAACTTTTTTATATGATGTTGCTACATTCCAAGTGTCAAGTTTATATTGTTTTGAGTTGTTAGGCATCCAATCTATTGGATTGCCAGGAAGCAGTAGTGATTTTCTTATCCATATACTTTTAGACTTGTTGAGTTGAGGTAGGAAATATGTTTCTGAAGATAAAACTATTGTTATTGGCTTGGATAAATCTAAATAATATAGGATCGAATTATCAGTTATTATAACTGAGCTAGTATAAGGGGAAGATTATATTTTCTTGAGTTTTCTTGACTTTTTCTATTATATTTTCTGATAGATTGGTAGTGATTTCCTAGCAAGTCTTTCTTTTGTCCAGTGTATTTAATAATTATTCTGTTCGGATATTATAATTGTACCATTCTAAATTTCTGAGTGAGCTTCTAACAAATCCTGTTTTTCTGTAACCTGAGAAATAACTTGCTTATACTATCTGGGAATATGACCTTTTTTATTTTCAAAAAATATTTGGACTGCTTTCCATTCTCTGATTGTTCCTGTAATTGAGTTAACTAATTGATCCAAGAACATTATATTATATTTTTTAAAGGATGTTATAACTTTTTTATAATTGTACTTCTCAAAAATTGACTTAATAGAAAGTAGACAACCCTTGACTTGAAAAGGTCTTTCTATTTTCAACTTTGATATATAATTTGAAGTTTATTGGCAAGTGCCAAAGTGGTAGAGTGAAGTTACCTTTTTTTGAAAAAGCAGTTTCTATTAGATATTTCAAAATATTTTTAGGCTCCCAATATTTCAACTAATTCTATTTGAAGCAGATAATTATTGCTATTCCTGAATTTTTAGGATTGTTCAGTTGACAGAAGAGAGAGCTTATATGACTTTAAAGTTGGATTTCCCATATACTCTTGAGGCCTAATATCTTCTTATTATGAATACAACTATTTGGCATTATACTACATATGAGGGTTTTGTTCTTGAAAGTTTTCCTATACATTGCTGTAAGCTCATTGAATATCTTTTCTTCAATATGTGTGTACTATATATGGTATTCTATCTGGGAAATCAGAACTCTATTGATAATATATCTAGTATATTTCTCAGTCATGGTTTTTTTATTAATTGCTAGATTTACAGATCTAATCTCAACTTTCAACAAGCTAATTGTATTCTTGCTATTATGTCTTCTTCCAAACCAAACTCCTAGGAATCATGCCTGATTATCTTTGCTTATTTCCTTGACTTCTGTTTTGTCAGTACTAGTATGAACTATTTTAGTTTCCAGCTTATTCCAATTTATTGTAAGCAAAATTGAATTCTCACTATTAATAAGTAAATCAGTTGCTATATAGAATTTTTTGGTCTCTTTCAAAATATTCTCCATATCTTGTTTAAATCTAGCTATCCAGGTTGTGTCATTTATATATGCAATGACTGCTTATCTAATAGATAGTTTCTTTTTAACTTCTGGTGTTTAGAAGTCAAGTATCCATTCCTCTTCTATAATATATCTATAATTCTTTTTATTTTGAATTTTGCAGAGCAATGGGTCATAAAAAATTTGTCAAAGTAATAGAGGTATTGTTTTCTTTTGATCAATACTATCTCCTACTATAAATGGATTAGAAAGTCCAGTAGGAAGAATAGTATGACATTCTCTATTTTAAAAAGATTAATGAGCAGCTGTTTCATTATTAATGAAATTTGAATTTTTGACATTTCAAGACTAATTGTATCATAGGCTTTACTGTATCTTAAAAAAGTATCCATAATTTTTTTTTTCTTTGGCTTTTTCACATATACTATTCAGAAGTTGAATGGGTTCAGCAATACTTTCTTCCTGTAGGCTGGCAAAGTTTGATCCTTGCAAGATATCATGCTTTGCAAAGATAGTTGCCAAGTGCTTATTTACTATTTTGATAAAGCAAAATCTTGCTTTTTTTAGTAACACAATTGGTTTAGGCTTGTGTATTGGATATATGTTGCTGCTTCTTCATTTCTTGAGTATTTAATCATTTTCAAGGATCATATTAAAAAGCTGTACTAATATAGCTTTTTTTTTTGGACCTAAATTCTTTAGCATCTCATAACTGATCTATGAGAGATCAGATGTCTTTTTGTTGGGAAAACTTCTTAGTGTTTCGTCAAGTTCTTCTATTGAAATTTCTTCTTTTAAAGGGAGGTACTATTCTAGTTTGATCTATTCTTTGGGCTGATTCTGCTTTCCAATTGAAATCTAAGTCTTGAAATTGGATTTTCTTTTCTTGAAGACTTTTGGTAATAGGTCTTGACTTGTTGATTAATAGTTTGTGGATTTGTAGCTATGTATGTTGCACCCTTACAATCTTGTACTAGATGTCTATCAATCACTATTTTGGATCATCTGTTGAAGATACAGTTCAGTATTCATTTTTGTTTACTTTTGAGATCCTCACATATAATTTTAAGGACAAGTTTAATTTGATTTTTGATATAGAAACTTTCTTTTTTTTTACAAATTGTATATAAGATCAATTCTATTTTAACAATTTGTTTCAGTTATATTTCAATATCAGCAATACTTTGAGAAGGTGATAAGTCTTGAGTAAATGCATTATTACTTAGGGTATGAAGCCTATTGATTGCTATCAAAATCTTATTTTTAATAGAAGATTCCTATATTGCTTGAACTTTTTTGAGTAGATAGTGAATTCTATTAGCTTCTCTATATGTATTAAAGTCATGTCTAGAGATAGCACTCTCAATTTTAAATTTTCTTTTGGAATTGAAATATATTATTTTTGTTTTTAAAGTCTTAAAGGCTTCTTTAATAATAGTAGATTCTAACAGTTGCCAAGCCTTATCCAGTATTTGTAATACATTGAAGTTACTTAAGGGCTCTATATATACTTAATCTTTAAGATTGAAGAAAGTAATATCTATCTAGATTTTAAATTTTTTTTACTGGATATCTATAGAGTTAGTATTATCTAGAATTTTAATACCTTTAGTTCTTTGGTTTCTATTCTTTTTTCTTAAGCAAGTTATCAGTTGTTAAATGAATTTTTAGAAGTATATGGTCACTACTGGTTGAAGTTTCTATAGATATATTATAGAAATCCTATAGATTTTCAAAACTTGATTTAGCTGTGACCCAGATATAATCAATTCTATTATAAACTAATTTGTTCAACCATGTAAAAGTACTATTACCTTCTTTCTTTCAAAGCTTTTGGACATCTGTGAAATTCCAGTTTTCTAAAAAGTTAAATAACCCAATTTCAGCTTTTTTATATCTGGTATATATCTTGTTATTAATAGAGAACCAATCTGTTGTAGGATCAATTACAGTATTAAAGTCTCTCATAATGATTAATTCAAAACCTTTTTTCTGTTTTTCATGAATTACTTTCTTTCTTATCAGAAGGTAAGTAAACTTGAAAAATTGCAAGTTTACTTTTCACTGATAAAAAGCTTGCTTCTATTATATAATCTTCTATCTTATCTACAGTATACATGCTAGCTTTCTTTCATATTCTTTTTTGATTAAAGATCTACTCCAAAGCCTCTAGGTCTAATATTATTACTACTATAAAAGAACTTATGTGTTTCTTGAAATTTGAAAACAAATATATTAGATCCAAATGCAAGTTTTGGTTTACAAATTTCAAGAATATTAATATACATCTCCTGAATTTTTTTTCAGAGCCTTTGTTGATCAAGAATTGTATTAACATCTCTAATATTATGTGTTTCTATAGTTATAATATTATTAATAAATGGTTTAATATTGTCATTTTGGTAAAGGATATGGCTTTTGATATTTTGATAGTATTGGATTTTATTATTGAAATGAAGTTGTCTAAAGAGCTTGTATTATTTGAAAATTTATTGTTACATATATTATTGTTTGTTGCACCTACCATTGGATTTAAATTTTTCTGAGAAGGGCTGTATTCCTTTTGGGAGTTCAATTCTTATTCAAGGAACTATGGTTGGACTGGTGCACTTTGGGTTTCTTGTTTGTATTCTAACTAAGAACATTTTTTGAATTGTTGCTCTATTCTACTAATTCTTGTATTTATTTTTTCCAGATTAGCTAAGATCTGTTGTCAAGAAGTAAACCCATTGTTTTTAAAGTCTGAGTTGTCTAAACTTCTGAATTCACAATTAGTCCCTTGATTCCATTTCTTGTTTGAGTTAAGGGGTTTATTATTGCTACCTGTTAGTCAAACATATCCAGCTCTTTAGAATCTAGGTTTTTACCTTGTTTTGATTATATATGTGACTGGTTTACTTCTGGACCAAGTATATAATTTATCCATATCATTGTTGAATTCATCAGTTTCTTTTTTAGAGTTAGACTTCCATCTTGGTTTTCTATTGCATCTAATATCAGTTCTCTCTATTTCTCTATCTGTTTGTTCAGTATCTGATTATATTGATTTATTATCTAATTTTGAAGTTCTCTTATGATATTATCTGTCAGATAAAAGATCTTATTATTTTCTAAAATATTCTTTAGCACTCCATGTAAGTTTATGGCCATGCATTAAGATATGTTGCTTTAGTGCTTTTTCAAAATCTTGCGATGATACAAAACATATAACAGTGTAGCCTTGCCTTCTGATTATAAGTGGATTTTTGGGAATAAAGCATACTTTGGTCTTGATATGTCTAACTGCTCGAGCTATCAGACTAGTTTTAGTATTATGAGCACTATATAGTCTTAGAGATTGAGATTGTGCTGCTTGATTATTTGATCATGTTAAGTGAAAGTAGCTTTAATAGTTTCTTTATTAATATGAATTATCTATTCTTTTTCTAAATTCTTGAACTATTGATAAGGTATAATGTGAACTTTTATTCTTTTTTGAGAATATGAGTGATTATAAACATGAATATTTGTTGTATTTCTATATTTTAATAAGGCAGCTTTAATCTCTTGATATGAATAATTTCAATTAATATTAACTAAAGTAACTACTAATAAAGACTTATCATTTTCAGTTTTTTGTTAAAGAATCTTTTTGTGTACTATATTCTTAGAATTTATTTATTTTTCCACCTTCAAAGAAATAACAGTAAAGTTTTCTTCTTTTTTTTTATTGATTTTTTCTAGATATCACAATACATTATCTTTTTCCTCACAACAGAACATAGTTCAAGTGTTTTCATTAAGAAAGTCCTTCTTAAAGAGTTGAAAGTCTTTTGATAGGCTTAGTATTTTGAAGATATTTAATCCTCTCATTTTTAGATTCTCCTAAAAGCCTAAATATAAGAATCCCTATTTTGTATTTGCTATTTTCTTTAATATAGAAGAGATTAATACTGGAAGGAGATAGTCTATTTCTTGTTTTATAGGCAAATTGTTTTGCAATATTATCTCCTTTAATCTTTTCTATAATCTCCTTTATCTCTATTTGGTTTTCTACTTTCTTGTTACCCATTTCTATTTTAATATTACTGTGAATTTCTAATGTTATAGTTGATTGAACATTAAAATCATTTCCAGATCTGTATTATAAGAATTCTCCTTTATTATTGATTGGACTGTTAATATTTTATAAGAGATATATTATAATTGTTTCTCCTATTTGATTAGATCAAAATATTTATCTTCTAGATATGGTGCTAGAAGATCTTCATCTTTCTCTTGTCCTTGAGTCCACAGATATAGAATATATTGCTTAAGAATTGTGGCTTTGACAAAGGTAGTTTGATCGATATTTAGGATTTA
>CAJVPT010006766.1:0-10721 GCA_910592055.1 Acaulospora colombiana
GTTAGTCACTTTGTGAAAGTCTGTAAAATATTGTAGATTTACTTTAATTTTTCAATAAAGACAAGTCATCGTGGTATAATTGCAGATTAAAAAAAAAATAAAAATAAAAACTGTTATACTAAAAAACTCTTTTCACTGATCTTTTAATCATATACAAAAAAGATGTCACAAGAGGTTTTTACATTTTTTTGTTAATAAAGTCTTAATACTTTCCTTAAAACAATTTGAAGTATGAATTTAAAAGTCACCTCTATCCTTTTTCTTTTGTTTACAAACCTTTTTACTCAAAAACTTGATTTCTAGTGATCAAGAAAAATCAAGTAATATCTTTGATATCAATGGCAAGAAAGTTTCTAAAGAAAGAATAACTGATGGTAAAGTATTTGAAAATTTATCTAACCTTTGAAATGAAATGTTTATAGAGGTTTTCTGCAGTAAAAAGGCTTATTTTCTTCCTTTTTGACTGTCTTGGTTCTTTTAGAGCTTCCACTTTTATAGTTTTCTAAAGAATTTTACCTACTTCAGTTTGACACTGAATTTTGGATAGCACAAATCCTCACCAAAGGTGATTGGCTAACATGAAATACATTAGTTTTTGAAATATAAAAAAGCTCCTATTCCAGTACTTACTTAAATAAAAGATCAGTTGGATTGACTTGTCTAATATCATAGGTGATAAAAAAAAAATTTCTTCTAAGGTTCAAGTAAAACAAGAAGACTATCCTAATCAAATAGATCCCTTTTAAGAAAATGTTATTATTATTTTTAAATTTTTTTGATAGGTCTTGAATTGTCACCTTTCTCCAATCATTTTTCTTTTTCTCCTTTTTTAACTTAACAATTCATTGGTTTTCAGGCAATTAATAGTGACAAACTATTGATAATGATTCTGATAGATAGAGATTATTACTAATCTATTAGAGAAATATAATATTATTCTCAAAATCTGACTTAAGAGTACTTTTGTATGAAGATGAGTTAATTACTTTATAAAAGTCTGTAAAATATTATAGATTTACTTTAATTTTTTAATAAAGACAAGCTATGATTATAGATTAAATAAATAAATAAATAAATAAATAAATATATAATATATATATTTATTACATAGACTTGTGGGTTTATAGTGTAGTGGTAGCACTTCTAGGTCTCCAAGTACTGTCTTCAAGTTCAATATCATTGTGAGATAATACCATCTAAAGCCTAGGTGGTATAGAAAGATCTCATCCATTTCATAATGATGATTACTGTTACCTGTGGCCAAGATTCCATTTGATCATGAAATAACCAAAGATTATAAGATGCTTCAACTGGTTTTAGTGCTGAAGCCACCTTGTCACAAGATAGGTTTCATCAAGCTCCTGCAGATAGGCTGAAGATCTACTTGCCATAAAAAATTCAGGGACTAACAGTACCTAGGCACATTAGCATAAAAAGAGGATCTCTATCAAATTTGACAATCCATCCAAGACTCTACATGACTATCCCATAGGCAAACTATAATAGGTCATATAAAATGGGTACTCAAATGGAATGAAACGACATTTAAGACTTCATGTGAATATTTTATAAGTATATTGTAATAAGTAGTGTAAAAAGAATATTCGATGGGACGAGATATGAAAGGGGTCTCAGGTCCAAGCCAGCTGATGGGCAAGTATACATGGTAAGGGCCTGAATGTAGATAGGGGGGTAGTAGGGCTTCTTCTGACAACATGTTATATGCTGTAGATCACATGAAAGACTGTGACAAATGGATTTATTATAACTGTTAATTGCTATTCCAGAGGAAGGTGAGGTTGAGTTATAGAATCTGAAGTAATATAGCCTTTATTATAGCTGTAATTCAATTGTACCTCATTAAGTCGCTATTACAACTTCAATAAAACTGGGCCTCTGTAACCCCTGTTAAAAAAAAAAAAAAAATATTTATTACATAAAAATGGGTCACGTGCAACGATGCTAAATATAACATTTTTATTCGAAAGTGATTAGGCGATCATTCCTCACTTATGCTAGTTTGCACCAATAATATTTCACAAAAAATACTATATAAGCCCGAAGTCTCTTCAAAGGAAATACAACCGCGAACGCCTTGGACAAGTCTATTAGAAGGAGGCTATAAAGACAAAAAACTCTCAAACTTTCGCTAACGTTGACGCCAAAGACATTAATCTATGGAATGTGAAGATCCCTGACGATCAGGATGATCTCTTAAGCAATCTTACACTCAACGACGGGGACGAGCCCCTTGCAACAAGAGAAATAGGATACTAATGGACTGAGAAACCAGCTAAGAGACACATTCACGTCCTAGAAGAATGGTAAGTATAAAGAGGCATTGCGATGAATTGGAGACACGCATTGCAACAACCCCTATCGATGTATCCTACGAGGTCACAAAAAGCATCTATTCCTATACTTATCTCACCTCCGCAACTTTCCCGTTTAAAAGTCAAATAAAAATAGCGCCCAAGAAGCTGGTTGAAGGTAAAAATGTGCGCGGGAATCTTGACTATGGAATTGAATCACGTATAACCGGGAGAACAATTGGCTTGATCGAGGTCAAAAAATATGACTTTAAACAAGGCTTCGCACAAGCCACTGTGCAAATGGAATCATCACTAGGTCGTAAGCGCAAAGCGGATGAAATGGATGATGAATACGGTTTGGATAAAGTATGGGGGATTGTAACTGATGCGGAAAAATGGTACTTCATGGAATGTATGTTAGATAGTGAAGGGAAGCCATCATTTAAGCTGTCAAAGCCCCTTTTTGTTGTATATGAGGATGAGGATTTAGCGAAGATAACGAGTATGAAAGAAATGGCGGAGGAGGCACAGAAGCCAGTGGAATTTTCACAAGGTGGGGAAGAATCGAGGGAAATAAAAAGGGTAAGGTCAGGCGAGTTACCAAAGGTAACCGATCTTGAGGGGAAAACGAATTAGAATTTAGGAATAGAAATTTTGTCATGTATCGCGGGCTATGTCCCGAATCTTGTATTTATTTGCATGTATTAATAAAAAGTTTTTCTTGGCAAAACTTCCTGATCTCGGTTCAGGAAGTGACTTCATAACCTACATTTTTTTCTAGCAGAATGTACATGTATTAACGGACTTTTGAATATTTCATATCTTCTATAAAATATTATCGATCATGACATCCGAACTTGAATCATTGAGACAGCGTATTACTGAGCTTGAGGCTGAGAACGCAAAGCTGAGGTAGATTATTGAAGAGAATGCTGAGCTTAAAGCCGACTTAGCCAAATTAAGACATGATTTCGATTCCTCCAACCTCACGAGGCCTCAACAACCCAAGCACATTACTAACATGCAGAACTCATGCTCTGTTGGAGAAGAAGAGATATCAGCTGTACCACAGCCATATGCTTCCCATGTTATACCTGATCCTGTAATAGACCATCCCATAAATGGATCACCTAGTGATAACGCAAACATCAAGCCATCGTAGGAAGAGATGATGGTCTCTTTTCTGGATGAAGTGAATGGGAAAATTGTTGGTGATGGGATAAGGCAGAGAAAGAAGCTTGCAAAAGTGGAACCCATCTCTCCTGAAAAAGGTAAACAGATATCTGTTAACAAAAGACACTTCGCAAGAAAGAACAAAGGGAAAAATTCATTCAGGAAGTGTCTGGGGATTCAAACACCAAATGTTCTAATACTATGGATGAGTCGGGCTCGAATTCTTTGGATGTTTGCCTAGAGCAATCAGTATGAAGCTGTGATTCCTCCATCACCTCAACCGTGGAGCTCACCATGTCCTATTTGCGATGGAATACATGGGAATTATGGATTACATGGCTCATGGTAACGCAAAAATGGGAATCAGCTCTCTTATGATCCTGAATTAGCGAAGTTGTATTCCTTCCAATGTACATTGGAAGTATATTGTCTTACCTGCGCAGTTTTACTCGCCAGTTGGGACTTGGGACTAGTACATCAAGTATGACATCACGACAATTGACACGTGATGAAATGCTACTGTATCTAATCACGTAAGTCATATTTTATTACAAGTTTATTCTTCAAACTGTTAAGCGCGATGGTAGTCTAGTCAATAAGTTACTACCATAACCCATCGCGTAAGACTTCTGGTCGCACAGTTTTGCAAGGGGTCGATTAAGCCCATGGGTAGTCTAGTCAATAAGATACTATCATAGCCCATCGTGTAAGACTTCTGATCGCATCAACTTTCCTCAGAGTACAACTCACACAGTGTATTCAGGTGGTGTTCTATCTTATTAAAAAACATTTAACTATGTATATCTATTTTGCACTTTCGATATATGTAAAGTTATCCGATAAAATAAGTCCAACATTAAATGGATGTTGCGTTCGTTTAACCCTGAACCACTGGAATTTTATCGATACTTGAATCGTAAAGCGAAACGTATCGCTACGAACGCATATTTTGATGCTCTTTCATTCGTTTTAAAACTATCAGAAAGAATTCCCAAAGAGAGAGAATGGCTTTATTTCAGGAAATTCAGGAAAAATGGAAGGTGAAAACGTAGATACACTTACCTCTTATGATATAAATTTTAATACATTTATTTTTATGCAGGATGGAGTTTTCAATAAAGACATGTCGCGGAAAAATCGGCGTCAATATCTGTAATGGCATGTTATAACGTTCAAAGAAGTTATAATCGTGAGGTTTCTTCTCACTCCTTAGTAAGTATATTCCTAAATGTCAGTATTATTGTTAAATTTTATTATTATTAAACTTGTCGTCATTATGGACAGAAACGCAAGCGTGATTACCCAACAACACCAAACAAACCGATTATCCGATCGGAGATGAAAAAAATGTACCCGCAAGTGTCTTTTATAAAAAAAGCCAAGCTTGTTGTTTTCGACGATAAGACAAAAGAAGATGAAATAGAAAAGGATCCAGAAAGAGATGGTCAAAAAGCTGAAGATGAGTCCGTGGTTCAGAGTAAGATGGTCAAAAAGCTGATATTACTTTCGAATTTGAGTCAGAAGGGTTAAAGAAAGACGATCAAAAAGCTTGTGAAGATAAGTCGGAAATTTCGGAGGAAGATGATCAGAATAATCAAAATCCATTCATAGCTATAGATTGGCGTGAGTGGTTAGAAAGGATTCTGGAAGTTGGTAGTTACCCATTTATAAGAAGTAATTGCTGAATAATTATTTATGAACTGAGCCTTGTTATTTTTTTGCAGTTTTCGATTCAAGAAGCCCGAATTAAAATTTTGACATATCAACACACACCTGCAAATGGATTCGAAGAAATTATGATTAAGTATATCGGAAAAGTACTTATGGACTTGTAAGTTGTTTTTGTCTTCTTAATGTATAATGTGTACTCTAATTCACGCATTAAAAATGTTGGTTGATCATTAGCATAAATAAAATAATTGATATTCCCGGTCATGTAATGACCGTTGACGAAGTTGAAAGAGATTGGATTGTTACAAAAATTTCTCCGATCTTCACTTATATTCAAAATTCGATTTCACCGGTGAGCGCTGTTCTTTTTCTAACTTGTAAACTCATTGTTAACTACTTACATATTAATTGTAAACCATAGGATCGAGTACGATATTGAATCAACTCGTATCCGAAGGCAATACTACAAATAAAGACCGAATGAAAGCAGACATAATTGGAGTTCGGCTTTCAGACAGCCGACAGGTTGTCTTTTTGGAAATGAGTGGTGCTCCAACGGACTTCTTGAAGGCGCACCCAATTGGAGATACGTGTAGGACGCTTCAAGAGCGAATTGATTCTTTCATTTGTTATTTTTTAACCGTTGTTGTATAATAGGAGATCGACTAACTCTTAGAACGATATTTTTAAGAGGAAAAGAGGACTATGTGGATGAAGAAGAATTCTCTGCAGTTTTCCCACTTAGTTGGGATTTCCGGTTCCAATTCATTGAAATATTTGAATTGATGGAGTTTGTGGTCATATATATTTTAGAATATTCAGATATTATAAGAGAACTAATTAAGCATCCAGCAACCTCAGACGAAATTCTCTGATGATGCTTTGAAAAAAAGAATGGAAAGAGCCTGAAAGATGATTAGAATTTTTGATACTATAGGCAAAGAAAAAATAGTACGTGTAAAAACTATCCCTCCGGGTTTCAATCGTGGATGATACTGATTATGTAATTGCCGAAGTTTTAAAAGGATCAGGAAGCGCGTAATACCGCGTCCTGATGACATGGTGTCCCGCCTCGGCAACTAGAAAATAGTGTTTCCTTGCAATTGTATTTCAAATACAGTATATTAATAAAACATTTTATAAAAGATTTGCCTTCCACATATCGATAAGGCTAGCATTTTTTAACCAATGTATTATTTACTCTACAAGCGTTAACGATCACCGCTAAATACCTCTGGGATCATAATATTGCGCCCTGGTGACCGAGTTATGATATATTTTTTTTAGCTATACAGAATCGGATTGGCCGATCATCTCGTGATTTATTAGAAACTCGCCAGCTCCTGGGAACTAGGGGAGATCTCATGTGATACGAGTTTAGCGATATGTGGTCGGCTACAAATCGATAAATTTGAATCATGATATTATCTAGTATAGGTTGATAAAGAATCGATATAACACACGGAAATTGTTAAAACGCTAAGATCAGTTATAAACTACAGTAAAAAAAAAAAGGTTAAAATCAACTATTCTGGTTTAAATCCCGTGGTAGTGCAGGCGTTAAACAATCCGCAATATAGGTGTAGTGGCGAAACACCAGAAATGTGGTATTCTCGTGTCCGTTATCCATTCAAGAAACTTCTCGAATATAACCCAAAATACTTCTCGAAGAATGGGTTTATCCAGATGATTGAAAGATCATATATACTGTAGATGGGGAATTTAAAGCTGGGAGACGCTCATTTCATATTTATTGCACTGTATGCGACCTCCTTGGTAATTATTCGTGAAAATACCATCGAATGTGCTAATGATCACCTGAATAAATGTATTAATTACTAAAACCGCTAAAATTCATTATAATCATATACAAGAGAATACGAAAAAAGGAGGAAGAGTGGTATCGCTTAGTCCTGATGAGATTGATGAGATTTATCCAACATATTCGGCTATGTACAGTAGAGGCTTGAATCATTATGGTTATGACTATTCACACGAAGGTAGGAAAACTGTTGCATGTCGCTTATTTAACAGCGCTAAACTTATCCAACAGGCTTGGCAGAGTTACAGGGAGACGGTGAGAAATGATGGTACTCCGGATGATAAGAAGTATTTAGGTATAACTCCTCATGTTGACTGGATATTTGATAAGAAATATCAATAATATTTGAGATTAGCTAACGTAACATATGATAATGTTTTTAAAATATCATACCAGCGAGGCTATAAAGTCATTAGAAGTTCGGATTGGTCTAACCAGCTAATGTGGCTACAGAATCCTGAATATTATCGTATTGATAAAGATAACATTGAATATCTTATTAGAATTAAGGATGTTAGAAAAATAAGGCTAACTCATTGGATGTCTGTAAGCGTGCCAGAGAATAAATTATGTATCACCTGGCGATAATAATAATAATTTTTAATAAATTATAATTTCTAATAAATTTTATGATCAATCATTTGTGAGAATATTATACAACTGATGATATATTTTAACTTTGATTCTAATTATTATAAATCTTATAAAAATCTCAAATCTATTTTAAAATATGTGATATTAATATACTGTATAAAAGAATAGGCATTATATAAGTTACTGTATATTATTTATCCTTTTATTGATTTTAAGAATACTAGATTGTGAATAAATATTATTTGCGAATTAATAAAAGTCAAATTCAAAATAATAGTAATAATTTAAGTTTAAGCTTGAGCATTATTTTGCCCACACGATTTCTATTTATTTGTTAACAGTAAAGCATTGTGCTTAAAGTGTAAATGTAATAATGACAATTTATGCATAAATACAGTACAGTGAATTATATTCCGAAAATTTTGTAAGATTGTGCTGTACTATACAGTGCAGTGCAGTGCAGTGCAGTATAACAATATCTGTTCTATGCGTTCTAGAAGTGAGAATTTTCTGTTTGTATTCACATATCACGGGAATTGCCATTTAAAAAAGGGGGTTTTTTTTTTTTCTTTTTTTTTTTTTTTTGGTTCACCTTCGACATACTGTAAATGGACAACAATTGCAATGGACACATTAGCACACTCAAAGTAATTCGGAAAAATATTATTTGATTTTATTAAGAAGCTTAATTGTTTATGAAATTCATGCTGCTGTTAAGAATGCTTAAATAATGCTTAAAATGCTGTGCTTTTAAAATGTGATGTTTCGTAAAGTTATGTTTTGTAATATATCTATGAAAAAAAAACTAATAAAGATCAAGATTCTCTAGAATTAGGATAATAAATAATGAAATGTTCTATGTAATAATATATTTTGAATATATGAAATTAGGATGATTTGATTTTTCGTTTTATTAAATAATTTCATTCCAATCTTTTTTTTTTTTTTTCCAGCAGAGCAACTACTTTAGAATAAATTCTAGAAGGATTTCTCTCATGGTATTTCAGTCGTAAATCCTTGGAGAAAATCTTGGCCTCAATTAAACTTGTGACCGATTTTTAGCACCCCTGGTGTATACACAGTTAACAGTTAAATCTATTTTTAGCACTCCAATGGTATTCTAATGTTCACCATTGTTAGCAAATTTAATTTCACATTGAAGTAGTTTTCTATTTTTAACCAGAAAAGATTGCATCATTAACTTTACCGAGTATATTTATCAAATTTCAGTTATCAATTGCCCATAAATTATACATCCCCTTCGTATAATATAAATATAAACCAGCCCTTAGAAAAAATTTTTACGTTGCGGTCGGCTCGTATTTGGTATATAAAAGAATTTCAATTATAGGAGATCTTCCAGGATTCCCATCAAATCAGATCAAGAAACAAAAAATCAGCAAAACATTTATAATGGACATAATGGATCATACTTCATTTCAGGATTTCCACACTTCTGAATATATCTACACAACCGCAACCACAGTCTCCGCCAATTACGATCATAAAGAAAACATCGACTTTTTCGCTGACCCAAGCGATTACGCGTCTGCTAACTTCGTTCACGGTGTAGGTTGTGACACTGGTGACTACCTGGATTTTCATTTTCAACAAGATTACACCCCTTCCTACGGTTCCCCCGAGAGTTTCTATGAGTCTTTAGACTCTTCGCCTTCTGCTTCAGATTCAGACCCTTCTGACGGATATTCCTCTTGCGCCTCTTCTCCGGACCTTGCAACCGAATGTTCGCAAGGTGACCTACTACAACAGTTTGATCAACGAAACTTGACCATAGAACAAATGTCCCTCGACCCCTTCCAATCATATCAGGATCTCGGTGTTTTAACCATCCCCGCCCAACCTTCCGACGACTCGTCCGCCGTCATAGATCAACCCAACGATACCAATGATTTCTTAAATTCAAATAACAATACCTTTGACACTTTGAATACTTTCGCCGAGTGTTTCCCTTCGATTCAAGATCACCAAGGTTCCATGTTCAACTTCACCCCTCTCACCGACGATACCATCTATTCTTATTCTTCTCACATTCAACCGACCATTCCTCCTCCCCTCACCACCGACGACAACGCCGTCGCCACCACTCCATCCACCATCGCCATCACGAATTCTCAGATGAACATCATGGAACAATGCAAGAGATCCAACATTACCAAAAAATCAGATTCATCACGTGGCCGAGCAAATTCTGCGACTTCTCATAGAACCCATCGTAAATCTCTACCCAGTGGAATGATCGAACGCCTGCACACCATGAACTTGGCCCCACCGAAACCGGCCCGCAAATCAAAGACCGTTGCGCCATTCGCATGCGATTATCCCGACTGCCAGAAAACCTTCACTCGTCAATACAACCTAAAGTCGCACTTACGCACTCACACCGACGAGAGACCTTACCTCTGCGGTTATAAAGGTTGCACGAGAGCTTTTGCCAGACAACACGATCGCAAAAGACATTATAATCTACACCTGGGCTTTAAGCCTCATGTTTGCAATCACTGCGGTCGTGCCTTCGCCAGACTGGACGCCCTTAACAGGCATCTTAGGTCGGACAGCGGTGCTCCCTGTGCTCAGGCTATTCCTAACGCAGGTGCGAAAAAGTTTAAATCCGTCAATATGTGAAGGATGGTCATTTGGGCATCGCACCTATAATCTTATTTCGGACTCTTTTTCTTTCACACGCGAGTTTTCTGGGAACAATTTTTATTTTTATTGGAGGACATTTTTTTTCTTTTTAACTATAATTTTTTTGTAATTAGACTGACGAACATTTGAACATTTGTACATAACCTTTTTGTTATTTTTCAACATAGTTCCTTCGCTTCCTAAAAAAGAAAAAAAAAAAGATTTTTTTTTTTTTTTTTTTTTGGCATTCCGATTCTCGTTTAACAAAAAAAATTCACGAAAAATTGGCAAAATGAGAAAAAAAAAAAAAAAAAAACTAATCTGAATAAATATATATATACCAAACCCTCTTCGATTCTATCTTGGATCTCAATACGATATCAACCCGAATATCAAAGCAAAAAAAAAAAAAAAAAAAAAAAAAAAAAAAAAAAAAAAAAATGAAAAGAAATTATTTAAAAAAACAAAAAAACAAATAAACCTAATTTCATTATTTCAAAAAA
>CAJVPT010006767.1:0-10720 GCA_910592055.1 Acaulospora colombiana
CAAGGGGAAGCTTTTTAATGTCACCTCAAATGTCCCAAACTCTCGGTGGATTTCTTGTTGACGACAGCAAGGAATTTGGAAAAGTCAATAATTTCAAACTTGACGGAACATATCAATACTATAGCTCCGTGGATCCTAATCATCTGGAATCTCTGTCTCTTACAATAAAGGTTTTTTGATGTTCCTATTTTCTATTTTTAAATCTTGAATATCAACATCATGACCGTATTTCTTTCCTAACAGGGCAAGGAAGTTAATATAAAATTGTTTGGATTTGTCATTAGATATTTTATTATATTGCAACAAAATTATTTTGGTATTTTCATCAATTTTATGACGTTGAAGGAATTTCTTGACAAGCACGATCCCAAGCGGGCGGAGAAATCATTGAATTTACTTTCTGAGGCCAACAAGGTTATTTTGATGTCGTTTAGACATTCTTTAATCGACGACTCACCTCCAGATTTACCGTGTGTAGGCATCCGTTGATCCCTTTGAAGTTTACATGACAATGATTGTCGAAGATGGCACCATAATACTCCCTGAGAATTTATATAATTGCAATCAATCTTCCACGATGCATTTTCACGAGCTTCAAGTAGATCTTAGAAATTTGGATGTCTATATGGGTATGACAATTTTTTTTTGCATGCAAAACTTCCTCGTTATTATCTCACCAACCTTCTTTTTATTTCAGATATGGATGTGACCTTTGGTCCCATAACGTGGTTGCTAAATACAGAGAATACCGTCAAGAAGTCTACATTAAAATCAAGATCTTCCAGAGACCAGAGTAACTATTTATTCATCGAAGGTATTACAAAAGATGTCTCTACAACTAATGTTTGGTTTATTTGTATCAAATTCCGATTGATTTTGCACTATCCATAGTCACATTGTAATCAGTTAAATCGAAATCAAATCGAGCGCATAATTAACCATTAGGTTTAATTTCTAGATCTAAATGTATACGCACACCGTTTGTACGGTCCATTACCTAAAACTGCTACCTATGTTTGTAATTGGGACATTAATGTGGGCGCCATTTCTGGACAATTGAAACCGTCATTTCTATTGAGCGCAACTTCGTTCGGTAAGGCGTTTGGTTATCACTTCGTCGATGACGAGAATGCATTGCCCGCCATGTATGTCGTTCCCCTTGACCCGGATGTAACATTTTTGAACGTAAACATCAAGGAAATTGACATTTCTGTGAGGGGACGTGATAGTGCTACTCAAATTCTTCTCAAGGAGGGATTGAGCATAAAGTTTGACGATCTTGCCAATGAAAGATTCACATCAAAAGTTGCTCTTAATTTGCCCGTCATAATTGTTAGAAGCTTAGCGTTATCTTCAGGACCTTCATTCACGAGCAATTTCGATTATTCCACGGAACCTGAAATTCATCCTTGGGTAGAAGTTGCAAGCCTCGAGTGTTCATTTGATGCTACTCTGTTCAGAACAACATCAGGGTGGAAGAAAAGAGTTGAAGATCAACAAACATATATACGGGAGCAGGATCAAGAAACCTTGCGAGTGCCTTTCCTGTACGGATCCAACGCTAACTCCCAAGGAGATCAATTTGATTCAAACGGTCATCACTTTGGCTCACTCTACGTTCCCCCCATGCCAACCCCATTACCGGCCGATACTGACGCTGCATCCGTCTTGTACAATGAGAGCAGAAATTCATCATTTGTGGATATTTCGAGCAATCCCAAGAGGAAGTTTCATGAATTCCTTGGTCGCAACTATGATTCCGATCAAGAATATGACGATTTGTCGACTCGAGTCGATGATGACAGGTTTGCATCATTGGGTCCTAAATGTTGTCTTATTTGACTCCTTTAACTTGGAACATCTGTAGTATTTCCATCACAGGATCAGGTCTTAGCATTTCAAACACCTCGTTTCACACTGCATCTGACGGAGATGATCTTTCGGATAGCGACGATAGCCACGAAACTATTAGGGACACCGTAATATTTAGCAGAGGTAAAATTGATATAGTTGTGGGGGTTCATGATTCTTCCCAGATCTTCAATAAACCTCCTTTAAATAGATTCCGACAATGGTTCCGACGAAAGTGAGCAAGAACGATCACCCGACATTGACGCGCATCAGCTGATGTCATCTCCAATTTCAAGGTCGATTCCTTACGGAAGTTATCTAAGACGGTATAGAGTGATTCATAGTAAAACGTTTGCCGCTTCGTTCGCAAGTTCATTTCTTGGTCCACCTCGCATGTCATTTGTCTCGTCCAAGGTCGGAAACACAACCCTATTCTCGTGGTGGAAAATAACTATGTTTTTTAGTCTGGTTCATGATAAATGCTTTTTTGTAGAACTCCGGGCAAATTACTCCCGAAGCAGAGAATATTCATTTCTTTAGTCCAACCTTTAAAACAAATGATGATGAGGATGATATTGATGAGATCTATGAGATTCCCCCGAAATCCTCAACGACAAAGCAAAAGGTTGATGAAAGTGAGGAAAAAGTTACCATCGTGTTTGAAACAAAAAGGACCATTAAAGTGGTATTGACCCCTGTCTTTTTGAAAATTATTGAAGAGGTCTTGGAAGCCATTAAAGACGAGGTACGAATGTTTTTGACCTCACGGGAATCTTTTATGCTATAGCTTCTTAGCTTCATCCTTCTGACACTTTTCGTATAGACTTGGGATATCGAGGCAATGCTGGACATGATGCAGAGGGATCATGTCGGTGAACTTACCCGAAAATTTCTCTTTAAATACACGACGACGAGGTTTACTGCTTCAATACCTCGAGTTCACTTACAATTCATACAAGATGTTTTACTTCCTGATGATTTAAACACCACAAACGAAGAGCATCCTGGAGTCAGGACGAGATATGATCCAACAGACACTACGTTATGCGCGGTTGCGGATCTCATTTTAGATCGGTGCCAAATTTCGGTGATGGTAAAATTGGTGGATGAAAACTTTAAAAATAAGTCAGATAGAACTTCGCCTTCCTTTAAACTAACAGAATCCAAACTTATCTTGGATTTTGATTCGCTAAAACTCAACGTGCGTTTCGTCACTGGTTCAAATTCACTTGGCATTTTTGGGATACCAGAGTCCGTGCACCGATTTGGAGAAACGGGTGTATCAACATCAGACTTGTTAAATAATGAGCCGGTTGTATTGGATCTATCCTTGGATGATTTGAAGTTAAGATGGATGGGGCGTACGCAACCAAATCATTTCTCATTCGACATGGATTCTTTTGAGGGAATTTTTATAAGTCAATCTGCCGAAATATTGACTGGTGCAATATACTGGTGGTTGGTTTTTGCGGAGGATCTTTCAAACATATTAAAAAATTTTCAAAAACATCATAGACAACAACTACAATATTTAATTTATAGCATCGCACAATATTCTGATATCAATTCTATTGAAAGTGATCCACACTATCTAACAAGGCCATCTCACGTGCTTAGATTGGGCGCGGCAAAATTAAAGAATGACAATGGATGGAAAATCCTAGGTCGAGTGAGACACATCAAAAGACTTATGGAACGGGAAAGGCTGAAAAGACTGCAGATCGCCCTGAAAACTGAAACGCGGTTATTTTCGATGGATCGTAATGAAATGTATGAACGTGTGGTTCGCATTTTCTCCCGTTGGAGAAACTGGGAGATGACTAATATGTCGGCTTGCCGATTATTCACCGAGCTTTTTCAACAGCCTAATACTGGTTCTGCGCAAGTCAATGCTGTAGAAGAGATCTACCGATTCTTAGTAAAATCAATAAATATTGGCCACTTCCACTTTGGCATCATTAGGATATCCGTTTGGGAAGGGAAACAAGTGAATTCTGTGGAGTTAGGTCCAATTAAGGTGGATTTGGAAACTCGATATCAAAAGGATAATCTGCCTTCCGTCGAAGTCACTCGACCAAACACCGATCCGCTTACCGAGGCCGAACCGGCCCAGGTTTCCAGTGTTATTTCTGGATGCCTGGATGTCGCCTTCAGGATTATAATTGAGAGGATTGGCGTTGATGTGAATCCTGATATGCTTGCATTTGCTAAGCACTGGTTGAAGGTAAACCGTGTGTTCACCTCCAAGTTCGAAGCATTGTCATCACGTAAGGAACCCGTGGGCTCTCGCGAACCGTCATCCCCGTTATCCGAGGTCTATAAGCATCGGTCTACCGCAACGATTACCAGTTTGCAGGACCTGAAATCCTCCAGAGATAAAAGGCGAAAAGACGAACCAATTTCTAAATTTAACATTAGAGATTTGCTTGCACGAATTAATATTTTTGGTCAAGGGATATTTGTGTTGAGAATGATTGTGGTCACTGCTTCTGCCCATAATTTAATAGCGCAGACTAAGTTGACAAATATTAATTTTTCTACCTGGTTCAACAACCCCAAGATCCTCCATTCCGTTGACAAACAGGATCCGGAAGGCGTATCAGTTAACAAAGGTTCTGTGCATCCGGGTTCAAGAGGAAGCAGCGGCAAGAATTCGAATATTTTGATTTTCTCTGGCTTTGGCGGCGTTGAAGAGGTTTCGGTCATGATTATAGAAAAAATGTACACAGGATCCAATACCACACTATTATCTATAGAGCTTTCGCGGATTAACACTAACGTCGCGATTGGTTCTTTGATACCCGGGCGTCCCAAGAGTTCCGATTTTCATATGGAGCTCAATGTTTTTTTGGCACTTCAGGGAATTGTCGTTAAGCTTCCGCAAAGTCTACTCAAACTTTATAATTTCTTTGAAAAGTGGAAGACCGAGAATTTACCGAGTTATGATTTCTTGTACAAAAAGTTGTTAGATGAATGGGAGGAACAACGAAAAATGCCGACGGCAGTTAGTCTTCGGGCTCAAGAAAAGAATCCCAACGCCACAAAAAGTTCTCTGAGTGTCAAGTTTCAATTTTTGATGAAAAAATTTTCTCTCCAGTCGCACATGCTTCCATCTCTCAAATTTCATTACGATGCTTGGGAATTCCTCGTTCATTTGGAACAGAACACCACTCCTCTTGGGGGAAATTTGATCAAATATTCCGGACAATTGGCTGGTCAAGAAGTTCATTTTGTCACTCGTCAAAAAAATCAAACAAAACAAAATGAAAAAGCTTCAAACATTAAATTGGAAGATCACCAAAAGGAAGCTGCATTCCCTATACCAGCAATCAGAACCATTGGTAGTGTCAAACCTTTTGAATATCGAAAGTTTGCGGTTGGAAATGTTAAGAAAACAGTAAATCCTCTGATGCCGAAACATCTGAAGTTAGAATCGCTAGTGTTTTTGGATTTCGTGAAACTAAGTCTGAATGTTAATATTATTGACAATTTGTTGACCGCGCAATCTCTGCTCGGCAGCGAAATAAGTGACGCGCTCGATGTATTTTTATTTTCGTCGAAAAAGATGAAGGAACTTGGGACCGCTTCAAAAACGATGGATCTTTCACCCAAGGAAATGGATTCCTCGCGTACCATTGAAAAAGAAAAGTTGTATTACAACCTCAGGATTTCCCTTAGAGGTTTAAAAATATCAGCGGTGAGCCCTTCGGCTGTTGGATTTTTTGAAACGAAGACTTTATACGGGCACATCACAAATGTTCCCGTTTCAGATGTCCCGGAGTTAACAAAACTGGAATGGAAGTTTTCTGCGCAAAACTTCTCACTGTCTCTTAATCACAACACGGGTGTCAAAAGACAGGCTACGGGAGATGACGACATTCGAAGATATAGGATTGCTTATATTGTTATTGATTTGGCTCTACAAAATTTCAAGAACAGGGGCGAAAAGTCGAACATGTCCAGCAAAAAAATCTCAAAAAAAGCAATGATTCGGTTGAACACATTGAATCGTATTTCCTGAATTTATTTAAAGTTCACGCTGTCATGCAACCCATTGCATTAGGTCGCCTAATTGATTTGTACGTTTACTACAGTAGCGAGTTGGTCCGTCGAAAAGAAATGAAGGCAGCGGAAATTAACAAATTGGCTGAAAATACTCGCAAAATATGGAGGTCGCTTAATGTTGAAGTGCCTAAATATAAATCGAGCAATAAATCATTATTAGATGAAAAGGTTTTATCGCTCGAGATTACGAGGTTTGCAGTTGCCCTTCCGCTCGATCTGCAAGAAGAACTTTTGCCAACCAACGATGGATCCTTTGCGAATGCATCACAAATTCCAGCATTTATACTATCCGCATCCTCAATGAATTTCATTACGAGAAAATTGGAATCTAGTCGCGCGGTTATCAAGGATCTATGTCTTCAATTCGTGAAACAATTTGATCAAGGAAATGAGGAACACTTTTCTTCTCATTCCCATCAAAAAATAAACCGAATTTCACTTCCGGAAATTTCATTTGAAGGAAATTCGAGTGGTGCTAAAGAAAAGAAAAGAGTGGACATAGACTCTAGGGTTGAAGGCTTTGAAATTGATATAGGCGGTGATATTGTTAATCATATAAACAGCCTTGGTGAAATATACGCCGCGAGTCGAGATCGCCTAGAAACATTCACCGTTGAAGCAAATTTAAGTTTAGGATCGCAACATCCACAGCCAAAATCTCCAATCAGCTCCGAAATTCCAGATTCACAGGCTGACACCGCAATCTCAAATGCTATTAATTTGGATCTGGAGATTAGATTTACTGCTAAGAGTGGGACGATAAAATTATATTCGAAAAGTCACTTGGCCAAAAACGCAAAGAAGGTAACAAGCGTTAAGATGTCGGACAAATCTAAGGCATCATCACGTGGCTCACGAAACAGTATTGCTCGATTGAATTTGGATGGCACGTCTAATTTCATTTCAACAAATTTGGACGATATGTCAAGAGAACATGGCATAGATACCATTATAATACCGGGTCTTAGTATAAATACCATGTATCGGACAATTTTAGGACAACCTCTTTCCACAAGGGATTCTTTAACGAAGCGCATACATATAGAGCTCGTCATTCATCCAAGTTCAAATACATTATATCCTTCTTTGGTACCATTTTTCAAGGACATTATTGATGGCCTCAAAATCGGTGTACAGAGGTCTAGTGACAAGAAAGCCATAGCTGACAATGAAAGTTCCTCTACAATTTATGGCATGAATATTACTTGTTATTTCAAGCTCTCACGTACAACCTTTGAACTTAGTTGCCTGCCTGTATCAAAAGTGGGTTGCTTTCTCAACTGGGAAGAAGGAAACTTTCTTATATCATCGAATAGTGCGGAACTGGGGGGTCAAAGTTTGACATGTGTTGGTAAAATTAAAGGGGCCTCGGGGAATGTCCGCCATGCCTTTTCTCCTGAAGATTGCTTGAAAGCTGAAACCAAGAATATTTCATTCAACGCAACTCTTATGAGTAGAAGAACCGAGAGTGTTTCTGACGATTCGATATCAATAATTGTAGAGTTTCCCCAAATTATGGCTAACCTGAACATTCGTCATTTGCAAGATTTGTTGCTTTTAAAGACAACCTGGTTTGATCAGGCCACAAAGCTGTATGAAGAGAGCGTTTTGCAGTCATCCCGTTCAGTAGGTATCGAATACGACAGGCATGCATCATCTTCATCTTCACCTGTACCCACGCAAGAAGAGGAAACCAATGTCAAACCATATTCAGTTTATGTACTGATGAGACTGAAACAGTTGGATCTATCCAGCGATTTAGGTCAGGCGATTGGAAGGATGCGCTTTAATACCCAAAATATACAAGTACGCACGAAAAACATTCCCGGAATGGTGAAACAGCTTAAAGCGTCAACTGACATTCTTGACATACATTGCGATGGTCGTCTTATTGGATATGCAAACATGACTGGGCTCACCTTTTCAACATTGCTTGGAGTACCTCCACGTTCAACCTCTGATGGTCCGACATGTGTTACAAGTTTATTATTTAAGACAGAAAGGATTCAATCATCTTTGGAATACGAATATCAAAAAATCTTGGTGTTAGAAGTAGATCCAATGCAATTCAAACTTACAGACAGTTGGAGCATTACATCTCCCGAAAAAGCTTCTGTATTAGTTCATGCAGACATATCTCTGAGGCGAATTCAGGCAATTGCTGCCATAAAGACAATACCCATATTTCTCCATATGATTAATAGACTTTTGGCATTAATTGAAGAGAAGAGGTCCTCTGCGGCCAGCGTTATCTCAGACTCGACACAAGCTACCACCAATCTTCTTCATTTACCTAATACACTAGCTCTTACACCAACGTCTAATGAAAATCCACATGTGTCGGCAGGATTCAACGAATTTATAGTTGGGGGACTGTCGGTTCATCCGGTTGGAAAAATTACAATAATGATGGAAAAGGCTCAAATTACAATCTATCCAAATCATTTTCACGACACCGATTACGTACAAAATAGATTTGACGGATTTTTGGTTGATATGAAAAGATTCATTGGGGATGAAGAGAAAATCCATAGAGAGCTCGATGTTCAACTTAATGCGATAGTGTTAACCAAGAATTCATGCAAAAAACTTGATATTAAAGATGAACAAGGTTTATCATTTCAACAATGGTTTGAACATGTCGAACCTTCTTCGTCAAAGAATATCTTTACGCTTCCAAGCACACATCTGATAATGAACACAGAACAAGGAGTGGGTAGCACTGTGGTTGACCATAAATTTGAAGTTGATTTCAGAGGAAAACTGGATGTCGCGTTGAATTTTGGATTAATCAGATACCTTCAAGAGTTGGCTGCGTTATATAAAGAACAGTTAAGAAAGAATGCAATAGGTTCTGATGGCGATCTCCCGAAATCACCGGTAATACCGATGACAACTAATGAAGGCTTGCCACTAGAGTCTCCGGTAGCACAATCGTTGCTGAGTAAAGAACCAGCTGGTGGAACCACCAGTGGGGTAGAGAACGTCGAAAAAGATGAATCAAGTAAAGTTGAAATAGAATATAACCCCATAGTACCGGTTAAGCTAGAACCACAACTGCGTTACCTTGGAGATGCAACACCACCATTAGAGTGGGCAGGAGTGCAAAGGGCGAAGATACCTGGTCTTGTTCATATCGGTATTACAATGAATTTAGATGAGATCATTAATTATATTACTAGCGAATCATTTAAAGCCGCGAAGACATTTTTGTGACGATGATTTATGAGAATGCTTTTCATATTTATATTTATATTGCATTCATATACTTTTTATAATTTTAGCACATATAATTAGAACTAGACTATTGTTTCGGACTACCGAAAGGCAGCAGCATACTAATCAATAATGACCTTTTACTTATGTTAATTAATTTGTATACTTTAATTTTCAATTAGATACTATAATATTTTAAAAGATACAGTCAACCCTCTCTAAATGCATACTCCCTAAGTGCAATATCTCTCTAAGTACAGTAAAATAGTTTAACGCATGTTGGGACTTATAAAATAAATATATACTTTCTATTTTAGAAGATTTTTTTACTTTTTAAACAAATTGTTATAGAAATTTTCTATACTGGAAAATTGCATTTTCTTTTTGTACCAGCTGTCTTGATCCTTTTAAAGTTTTCATTGATAATTTTTTGAAAATTGTTATTTATTTCAATTGATATAAAATATATTGATTTTTAGAATATAAATAAGCTTATATTGATTACATTTATGTTTTAATAATATTAATAATAAAGAAAAAAATTTTTTTTCAATTGAATCAGTTTTGAGAAAAATATTATAATATTAAAATACAATTAGAAAATAATATATTATATTGACTTTTATCTTTTAACTAAAGTTTTTCAAGTAATGAAAAGGCTTTACTAAATAAAATTTAAGATTTTCTTGCTTTAATTTTAAACAATAGATTTTAATCAAATAAATAATATTATTATATAATATTAATTTTAAAAATATAATAAATAAATAAATCTATGATAATAAAAACTCTTTCTACTGATCTTCCTTTTTTCAAAAAAAAATTTTTTTTTGATAATTTTCTTGAAAAAAGTAAACCAGTTCAAACATACAAGGAAAAACAATATATCCTTTAAATCAAGCTATCAAGCACTTTATAACAAGTTATCCAGAAATATCAAGGAAAAAGGTATACATTGCTTTACTAACTTTCTTTTATTTCTTTTTTTTTAAAATTTTAGAAAAAAGAAAAGAGACCTGTAAATTAATTCACAGTCAAAAAAAAGGTGCCAATATCAACTTCATATAGCTTACAATCAGGTCAGTGCAGGTTAACACCTTTCTTAATATTGTAAGGAACCCAAAAAGCAACTAAACCCATTTGATAAATCAAGTTGCTCCAGTTACTCAAAGGTCCAGAAGAATATTGAAACTTTCTAAAAACAAGATAGTTTAAATATACATATATACATAAACAATATATTTATTTCTTATCTTGTCATGTAAACATAAACATATAAAAAGTAAACAAGCAAAACAAGTATACATATAAAAGTAATAAGCAAAACATACATGTATATATATAACTTATTATCTAAGCAAGTTAATTAACACTCCACACAAGTATGATAGCAACTTTCAAAAGTAGGATAGGATCGTCAATATAAATAAATAAATATATTAAAACAACAAATAAGGTTTTTCTATATTATCTAATTGAAATACATAAATAACAACAATCTCAAAAAGGTTTATCTATAATCTAAAAATAGCTTATCAATAAATATAAATAAGCATTCACGTGATTTATCAATAGATTTGAGTTATTA
>CAJVPT010006768.1:0-10719 GCA_910592055.1 Acaulospora colombiana
CTAGTATCGCTCAATTCATAGTTATCTAAACTGAAACTTTCATCATTTATTTCATTGGAATCGTCGAAAGAACTGTCGTATTCCATTTTATTTTGATATAAATAACACCAGTAATGTTGCAAGGAGAAAAATATTGTAAAAAAATATCACAAAATTTTAAAGAAACATGTAAAGGTGTTAAAGGAATATAAAAAAAAAAAACCAGGGGGTTTTTTTTAATTACCTTAAATAGCTACAATTAAACTGCCAATTTTTATTTAACCTGGCTAGGTTTTAAAACTTGAAATCTGATCAAATACAAAATTTGAAATCCGTATCCGATTCGTATACAAACGGATCAAAAAATTTAAAATCTGATCCGATTCATTCAGATCAAATTCGCGGATTATTTAGATTTGGATAAAAATTGAGATCCCTAGATACTACTCAAGATATGAATATATTCTTGTGTACTATTTTGCTAGTAGTACTGCCTAGTTTAAGTCCAACAATATTAGGCAGTCTTTAAAGATTTTAGCAAGGTAATCGGTTATAGTCTTGATAAAGATTTTCTTTCCAGCATCCAAAAAAATGATTGGTCTTGTTATATTGAGATTGTTTTTCCAGTCTTTGGGATTGGGTATTGGGTATATAGTTTTTTTGCTCTATTCTTTGGAAGTTGTGCCTTGTTATAGAATATTATTAAAGATTTTTCTCGATTCTTCTATGGTGTTTTTCTTTAAGTGTTTATAGATATTGTATGGAATTTGATTTCTGCCTAGTACTGATTTATTACTTCGGCTACTAATTGTTGTTGTTAATTCCTTAGTTGTAATCTTAAAAAGGACATCTGAATACTAGCTACTCTTAATATGGGATTTGGCTTTATATTCTTGTTGCCAGTGTGAATAATTTTTAGTGATACTATGTTTCTAAATAATATCCAGTTAAGAAAATATTGTTTAACTGTTTTTTTGATTTTGTTAGGTTCTGTAATAATTTGTATATTCTCTTTTTGCTAAATGATTTTGTTGAAATAGATGTGTTGTGTTGGTCTGTCTAGAATGCAGTTGATTATGGCTTTTTTGTTACTTTTTAGGAAAGCTATTTTTTGAGCTATTACTTTAGCTTCTTTGCACTTGTGATGTATTTTTCAACAATTTTATATACTTTAATATATGATTTGATGATCTGTATCTACTTTATATAGTATAAAAGACTTGACTTTTTTTAGCTCGATGTAATTCTGTGATAATATTAGGAAAGTGTCTTTGAAAATATGTTGATATGTTGCATTTCACCTCAGTGTTGTTTTCTTGATTCATGTTGTGAAGTTGCCTTAGAGTTGTCAAGAATGATTGTAGATTAAGTAAAGAGAATTTGATTCTTTGTCTACTTTCTGGAGACATTTTTTCCAATGTTAATATTTTTTTGATATATGTTTTTTTACTACATACAAAAGTTAGGGCTAAAAAAATTCTATTTTTAATTGATTAATCTGGGATCTAAGAGTATATTGTTTATTATTGATTTTACTGTTTGAAAAAATTTTTCTATTGCTTGTCATTGATATGAGACCAGTTATACTTAATATTTAATTTATGAATAGATGTAATTTTAGGTATATCTAACTTTCATACCTTCAGCTTTGTGATCATCAGTCTGTGATCACTTGTGATTAGAGGGTCAAGCATGTCTATAATATTGGCTTTATGTATGTACCATGTTGCTTTGGGATTAATTCAGATCTGATTAAGTCTGCTGTGACTGTCTTGACCTTGCCAAGTATATTCTCTTTTTAATGAGTTATTGGTATGATATATGTCTATAAATTTATTATCAACAAGAGTTTCAATTTGTTTTCTAGATGAATTGTGAATATAGGCCAGTTTTTGTCACTCAGTTTGTTCATACTAAGATTGGGTGTACCATTCAGATCCTCCATAACTATAAAATGCCAGTTCTGTACTGTTGTCTCATTGATCTATTGTTTTAGTATATGTGCAATGCATGTTTGTTCTTTAGATAAGTCTTGTGCAGGAAAGTAGACATCAATTATTCTCGGTTTTCTTTTCCTTATAAAGATGAGATTTATAACTATTAATCTACCATTGAAGGTTTTGTATTTATATATTTTCTGTATAATATATTTTTAATTATCATGTTTATGCCATGATCAAGGATTTCCATCTTTTTGTAGGACCAGATTATTTGAATGTTTGAATGTTTCCAGTGTTTAGAGTATTGGTGTGATTTATTTGTTTCTGTTATTACTATGATATCCCATTTCTTTTGGTCACATAAGTCAAATCATGTGTTTCTTTTTTATATATCTACTAATTCATGTATATTGACAATTGTAAGTTTTCAGATTGGTCAATGTTTGTTAAGGTTTTTTTCTATGTATAAGTTATATTATTGTTATTGTTTTTGATATTATTGTTGATATTATTATTGTTTGAGTTCATTTTTATTGAGTTTGTATTCAATTATTAAGGTATTGAATTAAAGAAGTTCAATTGTTGAGTTTTTATCTGAAGATTCTTGCTATATTGTTGATATTATACTTTGTGAGCTTCACATTATTTATTTGATTGGTTGTTGATTCTTCTGATAATGAGTTTTGCGATAGTGTTAAGTAATTTGTTCATGTTTTTATCTATTCTACTGATGGAAGTATAAATTTGTTATTGTTATATTTGTATATTGGCAATCTTATTTTGGTAACTGGTTTGTTGCCCATTGTCTATTGTATCAGGTGGCTCAGTCTCAATTTCTGTTTCTATTTCTTCGAGGGTATCTTCCTCTGTATTTTATAAGTTATATACCTTCTCATCTAGATTAGTGATGTTTCTTTAATTTCTTCAATTTCTACTTTAATTTCTTCCAGAAAATGCAAGATATTTTGAGTGTAGGTTGTTTATTACTATATTGGCTGATATTGTTTTGTTATTGACCTTGTTTTGCCACTGTTGCATAAGAGCCTGGTTGTCTTTGTTTTTTTTTTGAGATTCTTACTTGATTTCTGATTGTTGTAGTATACACTAGTTTGTATTTGTTATATAGTTTCACAAATTTCCCAGCTTGCTCTTTATTGTATTGTTTCTAGTGTAGACATCTTTCCTTGATAGAGCAGTTGATTACTAGGTGTTCATAACTATTATAGATTGAGCAGAGTTTTGTTTCAATTGAAAGCCAAGTAATTGTTGTTTCTCCAAGTTGATAATCTTGTTTTATTGCCTCATCCAGATCTTTTTGACAATTAAAACTCAGGACTGCAAAGCATTTTCTTTGATATAACATTCTTATTGATATGTAACATGTCATGGTTTGACTTGTTTAGAGATTAGTCTGAAAACAAAGGTGGTTGTATTTAATAGTAGATTGGTTAGTTTGGTTGTGATCTAGTCATGTTCTTTTATTTGCTTCATGTTCTATTGTACATCAAAAACTCTGACTGAGTCTAACTTGAATGGGACACTCTATTGGTTGATCAGTGTTTCTTTATTATCTTTGTTTATGTATGTGATCATTGCTGTCTGCTACATTTATTGTATTAACATAATGACATTGTGATTGCACCATATTTGACAAATAATTGTTGTACTTCAATGAGCTTTGTGTCAAGAGGGATGTCCCATACTCTAACACCCATTTCCTTTTTTAGAATAAATTTGTGAACTCCATAATTTCTATATATTAGTTGTTTGTTTAAGCATGATTACATTATATACCTCAATTGCCACTTGTTTGTTTCTGAAAATGGCAATGATATGTTCATTTTTGTTGCTTCATTCACTGCAGATAGTATGAAGTCCTCTGGTAAGTTGAGAGCTTTAGTAAGATAAATTATTCTATCTTTTTTATATTTTTGTGTTCTATCAAATAAAAAAAGGAGTCTTTATTTTATAATTTGCTTGTATTCTTTTTGTTTGCCTTTGAGCTAGATGTTCTACCTGAAGAAGTTGTAGGTATTGCCTAGTATTCTCCTTCTTCCATGTAAATGTCTGAGTCAAAAGCATGTTCTTCTTCTTCTTGATTCTGGGAAGATATGTCTTGACTAATATTGTTTTTGTCTGAGTGGTTAATCAAATTTTCTTCAACTTTTTCATTCCAGTTTGAGGTATTTGTATTCTTTCTTGCTATTATATTTCTTGTCAGACTAACAGTTGTGTTGTTATCTATTTATGCGTGCCTATTGGGAGAGTTGGAAGCCGATAAGGACTTGTTTTCTTCGATTGGTTTTTAATTTTAAGTAGTTTTCTTTGAGAGCTTCAGATTTGTTTCTTTGCATAACTTGTTAGTGTTTCCTCTTGCGAGGGTATTCTCATTATAGTTCGGCCTCCATTGGACTATTCTGTTGTGAAGTTTTCTTTGGGAAGACATTTCTCTATTCACTTTTTCTTTTCTTTGCAAAATTATCATAAAAGGAAATTTTTTAGGAAAAAAAGATCTGCAAAAAGAGTTTTTTGTCTCAACAATTTGATACATTTAAATCTAGTATCCATTATAAAGGCCTCAATTGCAAAGAAACTCAAAGCACTGACAAAAATAATTCTGAGACTACAATAGCTACAACAGGAGATAACTCTATATAACAATCTATAAATTTATATAGATGGCTCTTTTGCATAATGATATACAGATAGTAGAATAGAAATTGGATAGGTTATTCAGATAAAAAAAAGAATAAAAATTACTAGGCTCCAAGTAGAAACACAAGATATACTATTCTCAATATATATAGAGTTAACAATAATACTCACTACAATTAACACAATAAGTATAAACAAGAAGATAAACATTATTATATATAGTCAAGGCTTTATCAATGCAATAAGAAAAACAAGAAAGATAAACAAAAAAAAATCAATTATTGGAGATCCCAAATAGAAGCCTAGTCTACTTAATACAAGAGTTCAGATTAGCATAGAATATTGAAGTTGAGTGGACGAAGATTAAGAATCACTTAAGTAATTTTGAAAATAAGCTAGTAAACAAACTAATAGTAAAAATATAATTAAAATTCAAGAGCCAAACACTATTGCAACATAATAGTACTTAAATAGAACAGTCATTAATTGACCTTTCTTTCAAGACAGTAAGTAAAACTCTTCTCAAAACTAAATGGACAAGTAAGTAAAAAGCTTAAAGATGCAACCAGAAATGACTTTAAAGTCAGGAGACTAAGAAGATAAACTGAAACATAATCATGCAAACACTAATATTATTCAAGATAATATTACTCCAAACTAATCATAAGGACTACAAAAACAGAACCTTTCAATGGAAAAATTATTAGATAAATATTAAATACTAGCAAATACTGTATAAATATATGAAGACTATATCTATACAAGAGCCTAACTTGCATAATCTACAAAAAACAAGAAGAGAGGAAATTCATCCTTTCATATATGAACCAAACAAAACAAGATTGATAGAAAAGTATATAATCTTTCTTATACAAGAATATACTTATAGAATAGAAGGCAATAAACAAATAGAATTAATATATAATAGTTGAAAACAATTACTTAAAGCATCAATATCAACAAAAGATATAGATAAGACAAACAAGATAGAGGCGATAGATATTATTAGAATAATAATTACTTATAAAATAATGAAAGTAGCAAAAGAAATTATGAAAGATAAGAAGACTATAAAGATAGTAATGAAGGTAACCACAACACAGTTCTGATAAAAAAAAAAGAAGTATGAAAGTTAAGGTATAAGCTAGTAATCAAATAGGAAAAGTTAAAGAAAATCTTTAAAAAAAATAAAGTGGAATAAAAACAGAAAAGAATGGATCAGAAAGGAAAGCAGAATAAAAAAACAATAATTTGTATTATAGTTTCAATTAACTCTATATAGAGTTAATTAACCTTAACATAAAGAATATTTTATAGAACAGATTTAATTTAAACTTACTTTTCTTCATAAATATCAGTAGAGTCATAATATTTTAATATTTGTTTATTGAGTAAACTATACCAAGTTGCAGAGTTTGAAAGATACTGAACTATTAGTTTTTTTTTTATTATAAATATATTTTCTCATAATTTAGTTTATGTATATAAAAAGATATTATTGATTTAATAAAAACTATAGAATATAATTTCATTGGCTATTTTAAAAAAAATAAAAATAAAAAAAAATAAAGTTCTATATATATACAAATAAAACAAGATGATCTAGTATTTTTTTTTTTAAAAAATATAAATTTATAATATATTTTTTAATATTGTTTTAAAGTATAAAACAAACTATCAATATATAAGTTAAAAATTTTGATAGTTATTATTATAATCATAATTGTAAATAAATATAATAACAATTCTCTATATTTATTTTTGAACATTAATTATTATAGTAAAAAGTTTATTATAATTTATAAAATTAATAAAATAAAAGAATATAGAATAATTATTAATCTTATTATATTGTTTAATTTTTTTAAACAAAAAATTAACAAAATAAAAGTATTTAAAAAATAATTCTATTTATTTCTATTTTTATATAAATTTATAAAGAAATTTTAAAACTATATTAATCTTATTTAATGTTCTTTAAAATATATTAATGAATTAAATTTCTTAAATTTTGGTTTATTATATATCGAAGATATTAAAATTATTAAAAAGTCAATTAATATTATTTTATAAGTATAATTTATAGTTTTTTTTTTTTTTTAATTAGTTGGCTTAGCCTTACTTTATTTAGATTAAGAAAATATGTATATATATAGTTTATACTAAGACTACCTATGTTAATTAAATTCAGTTTGATAAAAATATTTCACCTTATGACTTGTTGCCATTCTAGAGGGGAACTAATCTGTCAAGGTTGAACTAGTGCTATATAAAATTTTGAAAATATATAAGGAGTGTGTAATGTTCATAATGCATTTCCTAATGTAACTATTGATCAGATTAATATATTGACCTTTGATATGTTTTTTCATTTTGTTGAGCCAGTCATGTTTGATTAATATATTATATTTGGAGATTTTTTCTAACTTTCTGATGATTTTTTATTAAGTTTTCCATTTCTAAAAGTCTTTGTATCTTGATTTCCAGATTTGATAAAAGTATTAGTTTGTTTCTTATCTGATCTCCTTGTTATAGTAAAGTCTGTTTAATTTATCTGGGATGCAGTGTGTTACTATGTGATAAGTTTCTTTTAATATTGCACCTTTACTTGTAATTTTAAGATATTTAGTATACTTAGAAATATATAGTCTCTATATTTAGATATTTGTGTTTCAAGATCTTTTGTTTACCATATTATCATAGTTTCTTAATAATGATAGTTTCTAATTGCTTTTTTGTTTCCTATTATTGTTTAAGACATGTGAATGAGTAGATGTTAGTCTCTTTTCTTCCATATTTATTATCTGTATATATGTTTGGTAGGTATAATTAGAGTTTGGCTTTAGTGGGTAGTTCTTCATTTCAGAGGTACATATTGAATTTTCTTTATTGTTGATCTTCCCAGCTAATTTATTGTTTGCTTATTTGTATTTATTGCAATAGAAATATTGTTGGTTAGTAGATTTGTCCAATAATTTGTTACTGAATTTGGTTCTTATTCTATTAAGTAGCCACCATCTTGAAAGGTGTGTAACTTTTATAAGTTCTTAGGTCTTTTTCTTTATAAAGATATCTAAAGTTTTGTTATTCCATTGTAAAATAAGTATGAATTATAGATTTTATATAGAGTAGACCTCAATATTCTTTTTTCTTGATCTCATTCTCAGTCTTATGTTTACTTTGCCAGTTGGTTTGCATGGTTATTATGTTTGTTGTTTGGGTATATTTTGATTTTAATGAAGTTAATTTTGAGATAGTTTTCCTTAATTAGGTCTTTTAATTTTTATAGAATTTTAGGATTTTTTTGTTTTCTTAGATTGTTAATGTAATTAGTTTGGATTACTTTGTAAATGCTATTGATTGTAGCCTAGCTATCTATATAGATGTTGGCTCTGCTAAAGGGAGATAATGTACTTGTGACTGTCAAGATGGCCATTAGCTCAACTTTAGTTGATAAGGGAAATTCTTTACTTGTTTTTGAAAGCATATTTCTTGATCTTTTTTAATTATAATTATCTACACAAAATCCATATAGATTTTTCTATGGTATTGTAACAAAGATCTATCTGTATAGATTTTGAAATTAATTTTGTCTTGTATCTGTTTGATTATATTTGCTAGTTCATCCATAATTAATTTGAATGTCTTGAAGAACTTATTCAGGTGTATTATACATAGGTCTTCTTTGATTACTTGGATAGTTGATCCTTGTCTATCCTTTGTTATTGCCTATTATAAATATTCTTGAAGTACTATAATAATCGAGTTGAGTAAGATCCTGTTTTTGAGTCTTGTGATATCTTCTGTATTGATTTATATAAAGGTTTTACTTTATTGTATAGGAATTATTACTGCATCTAGTTTTGAGATGTTGAAGGTATATGGATAGATTGGCTATCTGTTTTGAATGATGTTGCATCTTATGTATTCCATTAATAAAGATGCATTAGATTCTTGAGTGTAATACGTGTATATGGTTTTGTTGGCATCAATTCTTTTTTATTTTCTTTCAATTACCATTATATTGTCAATTTCTATTGTGATTGATTATAGTTTGCAGAATTTGTTTTAGTTATAATATGTATTAAAGAAAAGAGTTGGTTTTGATTTGTTGTTAGATGTTTATGGTTAGCAACAAGTTTTGAAATTGTTGTTGAAGAATAAAGAATCAGGTTAAGGTTGAACCAGGTAGGGCTTTGCTATGTAGCCTGATGATTTGATACTATTTAAGAGTTTTTTCAATTGTTGTTTAGGAGTTGTCCTATAAACATAATGTTGTGCTTTTTTAGGTTTGGGCAAATTTTCTTATAGAATTCTAGATCTATAATATTTTCAATAGTAATATCTGCTTCCATAATAGTTTGAAAGTTACTGTATTATATTTTTTGAAAAGTGAAACCATATATTCTGAGTAGCCAAATTGTGTCATGAGTAAGGTTCCTACCTAGTTCCAGGAAAGTAATCTATATACTGTTATAAATTTCTTTGGTAGATCAATACATGTTTTATAATACTTGGAGTTGGTGTCTTGCAATGTTTCCTATAATGTTTTGTTTGTTTTTTCTAATATACCAATTGTTAACATGTAATTGTATTTGTCTGTTCCAGATGTACATTATATGATACTTATATTTATTGTATAGCATGTTATTTGAGATTGTGTTTGTGAGATCTATTTTGTATTTAAAAGTAGAGATTATATTGCTTATTAGTTGATTGTATGTTTGTCTTATTAGTATAATATTATTATATAGATATTTGATCAATACATAATTGATTATATATTGAGCTTGTTTGTTAATAACTTTCTTCATGCCTATAAGTGTTTGTGTATTGGTTATTTCTATTTTATATAATGTTTTTGATAATCTTTTCATCTTGAATTGTTATATTATACTTCTAGGATTCTAACTAGTTTATTGAAAAGGTATTCTTCAATTCTTTGAGTGTTCATTATGATTTCTTGTTAAAAAATTTTTTTGAACTATTAATAATTATTAGTTGTAATTTATGGAATTAATTTTGATGTCATTTATATGATAGAATTCTTTGTTAGTATGTATAATTCTTTGAAGATCTGCTTTGCTATTTGTTATCTATATTATATCATTTATGCATACACTAGCTACAATGTTAGTTGATTTTTTTTCCTATCCAAGTTTGAGATTTGAATATACTTTTGAGTTTATTGTGTAACCTTTGTGCAAAAGTATAACTATATTCAGTATTGAATTATAGAATATTTTTAAAAATATGGGAGATATGGTATCTTCTTGGTCTATGTTATTTCTGACTTGATAGTACTCAGTTAGGCCATAGTAAGTTAGAACTCTTTCTCAATACTGAAAGTTATCAAGAAGGATTTTAATTATTTGGTTCAATATTTTGATTCTTTGAAGTGTTAGTTCTACATATTAAGTTTGACTAAATTATATGTCTTGAATATGTCTTGACTAAGAATCCATGCCTATTATTTGTATTCTTTTGTATATTCTATTATGCTACTGAATATGTAAATCAAATCTTTTATACTATTGGTTGAAGAGCTACCCAGTTTAGTTCTAATAATATGTTACCTTCAGTAAGACATTTGACTAATCTGTCTATAATAATTTTGATAAAGAGTTTTCTTTCTGTGTTCAGTAATATAATTGGTCTGGTGATATCAAGATTATTTGTCCAGTCTTTTGATTTTAGTATTGAGTATATATATCCTCTATTCCATTTTTTTGAAGTATTTCTTTACCTAATAATAATGTTGAAAATTTGTTATAATTCTTCTTTGATCCTTGTTTTTATATACTTATAGACAATATATGGGATTTGGTTTGAGACTGGTGTGGACTTTTGATCTGCATTGTTGGATTGTTATCTCCAGTTCTTGTATGAAGATTTCATTGGTAAAGTTTTTTTTATATACAGTTGCTTTCAAAAGTTTGAGTCCACTTATTATGTTTTTATTATAAATTTTAACTTTAACAATTTTTAAATTATTAACTATACAGTTAAGAATTATAGAAATTATATATATTATGTCTTAATACTTATTCTATTTCATATATTTTTTAAAAAAATTTTTTATTAATATATTTTAAAGTTTTATTATTGCTAAATATCTTTATTTTTTTATTAATTATCATATGAT
>CAJVPT010006769.1:0-10718 GCA_910592055.1 Acaulospora colombiana
TCTTTAAACCAACTTGAAAAAACTTCAAGAGTCATTACTACTTCCCTTCCTTCTTGTTAATACTCCTCTTCAAGCAAAAACTTGACCGCTAGTGACCTAAAAGTCAAGAAACATCTTTCCTACCAAGGGCAAGAAAGTTCTGAAAGGAAGAAGAACTAATATACTGTCATCTTACATCATAGAGAAACAACACAGAAGTTCTGTGATGATGAGAGACAGCTTCCCCACTCTCTTGTTATCTGTTTGGCTTCTCATAGTGCTCGTTCAAGGTTTTTTTTGAGGAATTTTGCCTACCTCAGTTTGACCCTGAATTTTGAGTAGCACAAAGTTTCTTACACCATGATTGGACAGATAGAGATCACTTTAGTAAAAGAAGTAAACAAGCTCTCATTGGTCACATTACGTGTCTGAATGCATTTCCTCAGCTCTATAAGAATCTGGGGTTCACCATAAGTCACATCTGGGGTACAGGTAAATACAGGACAAGCAAAACTCCTAAATCAGGGATATCTTGGAAAGAGAACTGTTAGAATAGGATTCATTAGATAGTCAAGAAAGACCTCTCACTCCTCCTTCTCTCCAACAAATATAACAACACCTGGGACAGTATCTTTTTGGAGGGTTTTGATACTCCCATATTCTTCAAACACAATCACCTCTCTTAAAATTTTTCTTTGGAATAACATGTCTCGCCTGAGCACGTTCGTCAGGGGGAATCTATAAGGATCGACAAATCTTCTTTCCCAGTGTACAAATTAGATTGATTCAAGTTATTCTCCCTGACAACAAGCCATCCCGTGGGTTAGAGCGGCCAGAATTTTACAACATGAAGACACTGAAAGCAGCCAAGGAACAGGCAATACGTCCTCGACCGATGAAGCCCTCGAAGAATAACTAGCTTACGGAATCAAAGTGATAGTAGTAGCGTAAAATTCTTAATCACTCATAGACAATTCTAAGAGTGTTTTATTAGTAATTATTTCTTGTATATGCATTTATTTGCCACATCTTAAAACTTTAATAAAACAAGGCTGAGTCTCCATTTCAAAAAAAAAAAAAAAATTAATAATAAAATAAGACTATATTATTATTATTATTATTTTTTTTTTATTTATTAACTGCAACTGGTATTAGATACGAGCCTTTTATTAAGAATTAACTTAAACTTGGATCTAGATCATTTGGCATAACACCAATCATCTCTTACAAACTATATATTTCTATATATATACAGATTAATAATAATCTATCGTGACTTGTCCTATTTAAACCTGCACATCACTCCAAAAATGAGGCAGACTCAACTAGGGGCCGGTGGTTGATAACAGCAAAATGGCACTATTGGTATAGTTAACATATCTGTTTACAAAAGGACTCTTAATATTTATATTAACTTATACACTAGATTGAATCCGCAAGGGTTATTTAACCACTCAGATACCCTAATACTTTTTACTTGAACCTCAGAAAGAATTTCTTTCTTCTTTGTTATCACCTATGGCATCACAAACAAACCCTGTTCGGTAAGTCCTTCATTTAGGCAAGCACCGGATTGGGATATTTCAAGCTAGAGTGGTTAGGTGATGGTTTGGTTAGGGAAATTAGGTTTTTTGTTGCGCTGGGCCTGGAAACCAGTTTAGGTCAAGGTATAGGCCATGGGTCTTTCCTTATTAGGGGCCATGATCCTAATAAGGCGTGATCATCCTATGCTGATCTTTTGGAGGGGATAAGCTAACCACGGTTTTTGGTGAAATCTTGGGAGAAAATTAAAACAAGAGAATATTCCGTTGTCATATTTCTTGAGTTGAGGAATGGTGATATTATCAAGTATTCAAAGCAAAAGCTCTCATCTAGCTGTTCACTTCTAACCAACATGATGACAGTCTAGGCCCTCAGCAAGTACAACCTTATACTTTTGGTGCTGCCAGATGAAATTCCCACCATTACTACCTCTTCTCCATTCATATGGCTTTGTAAAGTAGCTAGTGATTATAGAAAGGTATGCCTAGAATTTTGAAAGTGTAGCCTCCCTTGCTACAGATTCACCTTTCAATCATAAGAAGTCTTGTTTTGATTTTTTTTGCATTTGAGCCCACTGTCTTAACCAGGAAAAAGCCTTGATATATCATGGGATTGATGATATGGTTTGATTAAGAGAAGGAGTGAGAAGCCTAGGAAGAAAACCTTGGAAAAGGGAAAAGCTATCCATTAGCAGGAAGGATATAAAATGAAAGGGTAAGAAATAACAGGGAGAAAAAAAAAGAGAACATGAGGGGGAAAGTTAAGGAGTTGGGAAAAATAGGAAATATAAATGTATTCTTGTCTATGATGACTCAGGCATACACAAAGCCTTGCTCCAGGAGTGTCCTACCCCAAAAGACACTTCCCTTTGTCTCAGACATTTGCTATGTGCAGAGTTCAGGTCTGCTCACGCTTCCCTAGATGTACTACTGCTTTCTATACATCAACAAGTCAGATAACAGAGCCTCGTGTGGTGTCAGCACAACTCAGACTTTGTCTACCGCATGTTGGTATTCTTGTATAGAGGACAGAAGGGGGGAAAGGGAAAAAAGAGAACTTTCCAAAAAGAAAATTTTCACGAAGTAGGGGGAAGTGGGAAAGAGTTTTTATAAATTTTTGTAATGATAATATTTTTATGATAAGCCTATGTAACTATATATATATAAGTTAGTTACGGATATAAAAATAAAATAACCTATCGATAAAAAATTTACCTTCTACAATTTATTTGAAAGTATACTCAAGGCTTTTTGGATCCTGATATTAATGCAATGTGCAAGATATCAAAAATGGTTCTCTTTTGTATCGAAAGAAATTGTTTGCAAATTTTTCTATTCTTCCAGTAATTTAATAAATAATAGATTATTTGATACATTGTCAGACATTATTTTATTTTATTTTTTTAAACCCTCTGTCAGGCTAGTTATATGTACTTTATTAAACAATTGTAAGCTGTACATATAGTATGAATCACTAAAGCTAAAACTTTAACTAGCTCACTCATCTCAGTAATTACTCTAAGTGCAACTTTGGAAATAATTTTTCGCTCCATTAAATACATTGTCAGATATTATTGCCATTATCTTTAATATATATATATATATATATATATGTTATAATATGTAACTGCAATTTTTTTTTTTTTTTTTGAAATGGTGACTCAGCCTTGTTTTATTAAAGTTTTAAGTCAGGATAAATGAATGCAGATACAAGAAATAGTTACTAATAAAACACTTCTAAAATTGTCTATAAGAGTTAAAATTTTATACTACTGCTATCATTTTAATTCCATAAACTGATTACTCTTTGAAGGTCTCATTAGTTGAGAGCATATTGTCTGTTCCTCAGCTGCTTTCAGTATCTCCATATTGTGAAATTCTAACTGCTTCAATCCACGGGATGGCTTGTTGTCAGGGAGAATTACTTAGATCAATCTAATTCACGCATCAAGAAAGAAGATTCATCGATCCTCCTAGATTCCCCCTAACAAACATGCTCAGGTAAGACACGTCATCCCAAAAAAAAAAAATCTGATCCCTTTATATCTCATCTGTCATGAGACTCAACTTTGCCATAAGGACTTTGTTTCAAATCTTTACTTATTTGATGAAGCTAGAGAAGGAACCTACTTAATGGTCAAAAGTAGATAACTATAATCATAAAACCTAGTTATAGTATCTTGTGACCTTTATCATGGTCAGATGGACTCTTTCTTGAAGAAACCAATGATGTAATCAGAGAAGTGTCCTATATCCACCCACATCCAGACCAATGACTTATGGTGAATCCCAGGTTTTTATGGAGCTAAGAAAATACATTTAGATATATAAGGTAATCAATAGGAGCTTGTTTATATTCTTTTACTAATATGAGTTCTATATGTCCAATCACAGTGTGAGAAACTTTGTACTACTCAAAATTCAGGATCAAACTGAGGTAGGCAAAATTTTCCAGAAAAAAATCAAGAACTGGCATTATAGAAGCCAAATAAATGACAAGAAAGTGGGTAAGTTGTCTCTCATTATTACAGAACTTCTGTGATGTTTCTCTACAGTGTGAGATGATGGCACATTAGTTCTTCTTCCTTTCAGAACTTTCTTGCCATTGGTAGGAAAGGTTTTTCTTGATCTTTATGGTCACTAGAGGTCAAGTTTTTGTTTGAAGAGGATAGTAAACAAGAGAAGAGGAGGTAGTTGATGACTCTTGAAGTTTCTTCAAGTTGTTTTAAGGAGAGTAGTAAGACTTTATTAGTTTAGAAATATAAAAACTTCTTGTGAACATCTTTTTTGTGTATGGTCAGAGGATCAGTAGAAAGAGTGATTGTTTGAATGGATATGTAACTGTAATATATTAAATATAAAATAAATTTATCTTCTTTTGTATCATATATTTTTCTAAGTATGATACAAAACTTTCTTTGATATTTTTACCTATATGCATGCCCCAGATTTATATAAAATCTAATATTATATTATGTATTTTCCAATCACTGCTGATAAAATATGTAGTTATCACTAGAAATGCATTCATCAAAGTTGAAGTTCAAATATTGAGAATGAATAAAATATAGCTTTTCACTTCTTACAAAATTTTTTTAATTTTTTCTTGATTAGTCAAGTACGAATTCGATATATATGTTTTAACAGATTCAGCAGCTGGTATTTTAGTTTTTTATGAGATTGATTGAATAAATGTATAAAATGCTAACTCCTTTATAATTGTAAAAGTGTATTGGTTTATAATAATCCATTAGATAAAATTTTGTTTTACTTTTTCAGGTTCATGTATCCACTATATAAAAAATAAATTTTAGCATAGTTTTAAATTTAGTAAATATATTTATACTAATTACTATAGTATTAAAAAATTTTTCGATTAAAGATTTATCAGAATATGGATTTATTTTTATCGGGTGGTTTTTTTCTAGGTGTTTGAAAAGATTAGAGGTGCTGCCTCCACTACAGGTATATTTGGTGCTGTAATAATTGCAGAAAACTTTTTTACTTTTATTGAAATCAGAATCCTTTATAAAATAATTCCATATTTTACTTCTATAATTTATTTTATTACTCCATGATGCCTCCGAAAAACTACTTGTAGTAATATTACTAGTATTACTCAATTCATAACTATATAAACTGAAACTTTTATCATTTATTTCATTGAAATTGTTAAAAGAACTATTATATTTCATTTTATTTTTTGATGTAAATAATACCAGTAATGTTGCAAGGAAAAAATATCATAAAAAATATCACAAAATTTTAAAGAAATATGTAAAGGTGTTAAGGAAATATAAAAAAAAAAATCCAGGTTTCTTTTTTTTTTAATTATCTTAAATAGCTACATTTAAATATAGTTAAACTGCTAAATTTTATTTGAACCTGGCTAGATTTTAAAACTTGAAATCCAATCAGATACAAAATTTAGAATCTGATCAGATCGGATTTCAAAATTTGAAATCCGTATCTGATTCGAATACAAATGAATCAAAAAATTTAAAATCTGATCCAATCTATTTGAATCAAATCCGTGGATCATTCAGATTTGGATAAAAATTGTGATCCCTATACCTAGCCTGACTTAGGATTTAAAAAAAAATAATAATATATAAATATGAATGATTTTTTTCATAAGTTTTATAAATTTTTGAATAAATAGTTGTCGAATTTTTAATGAATGGTCAACAAACTTTTAATGAATAATTTAATGTATAGTTGCTAAATATTTAATAAATTGTTAATAAATTTTTAATAAATAGTTTTAATGAATAGTTGCCAAATTTTTTAATGAATAGTTGATTAATTTTTGATGAATTTTTAGCGAATTATTAATAAATTTTTATTGAATTATTAATAAATAATTTTGTAATAAATTTTTAATGAATTGTTAATGAATTATTGCCAGATTGTTAATGAATTATTTGATGAATTATTAATAAATTTTTTGATAAATTATTAATATGTCGATTTTTTTGATTGCTAAACTTTAATTGTCAAATTTTTAATTACTGAATTTTTTATTACCACTTTATTGCTGAAATAGTAATATGCTGAGTGACAACAATCAAAAAAATTTTGATAATATTTTTATTATTAAATTTAATCAAATTTGGCAATAATTTAGCTATTAAATGACACAATTTTGATTAGTATAACATAGCCTTATAAAAAAGATGCAGGAATAGAGAATAGGGATATTAGAATTAAGTGAGATCAAATTGATCAAAACAAAGGCAAAATAAGTATTCAGCAATCAGATATTATATTAACACTTCTATAGTATCAATGTAGATATTATATGTGGAACAGGAGTCAGTTTACTGATCAGAAAAGATCACAAAAAAAAAGTAGTATCAGTAAAGAAATAAAAAAATATATAATTGCAATCAACTTTTTGATGAAAAGAAACAAATCTGTATCATGCAAGTATATATTTTATCAAATAAGTAAAGAAGTAAAAAAGTATAGGAGAAAGTAAAAAGTCTTATCAAGAATAAATATGAGTAAGGCTTTTATATAATATTAATAGGAAATTTTAATGTAGTATACAATTCAGCAAAAGATATAACATCATCTTTCAAAGTAAAGTTCAATCCATTATGATATCCAAAAATCTATTTATTCAACTTTTTTAATAAATATGACTTCTTAAACATATAGATAGTATGGAAAGACAAAAATAAAATCCCAATAAGATAGAATGTAATGAGTAATAGTCGAATTAACTATATATAGATATTACAAGACCTAACAAAATATTCAATCCTACAATTTGACAATCAGAGTATGAAGGAAATTATAAATAGTAATCACATAATACTAATAATAACACTATATAATACAAATCTTTTCATCAGAAACATGTTAAACAAATTGCCTATCAAAAGGAAGAAAAGAATAGATGTAAAATAATCAACAACAGATTAATAGTAAGTATTTGATAACAGTTTGACCTATAAGTTCAAAACAATATTGGATCCCTTATTATAAGAAGAATCAGAAGAAAATATAAGGGAAGTTTAAGTAAACAAAATATGAAAAATATTCAAAAAACTAGTTAGCAAGATAGCTTTCAACAAACTTACAATCAAATGTTATCGATTTAAAGAAATAAGTACTATAGATATGATCTAGAGTTTATCAAATTCAGAAGAGTATTACAATTAATGACACTCTTAAAAAAAGCAGAGTCTTTTAACAACTTAGACAAGCTATAGATTCTTAATACAACTATAGAAAAACATAATAAAGCTTATAGCTCCAATTACCAGATTGAAAACTGTTATATCCAATATAGTATTCTAGATATACCATTGAAAAAGAATATATAAGATGTAATAGAAAGTCTTAAATTTATTTGCCAAAATCTCAAAGCAAGAAAGACTAGAGATACAATTAAAATAACCTTAAAATAAAGATGTAAGAATCTGTAAAATGATCAAAAAAAAAAAAAATAGTAAACTCACTAATAGAGAAAGAGTATATCAAAATAGTTTTGGATAGGATCAAAGTTAAAAAAAAAAAATCTGAATATATCATGATCGAAAAGAGTGAAATTGAGAAAGAAGTTAGAAGATATTATTAAGAAACCTTTAGAAAGTAAAAAACCAACTTTATTAATCTCACTATGACTGGAAAAAAGAATATAATTTCAAGAACTATATTAAGGCATAGTGATATAAAAATCTTTTGAATTTTATTTCACAAGAAAAATTGAGTAAAACATTTCAAACACTTTTCAATAACAAAGCCTCAGGAAAATTGTAAATCAGCTATAAAATGTTAAAAAGGCTAGGTCAAGATGGAAAGAAATATTTAAGAAAAATATTAAATATTTTTCTAAAATGACAAACAATATCTACCAGTTGAAAACAAAGTTATATTTTATTCAATAGCAAAATTAAAGTCATAAAAATATAATCTCTTAAATACAAGATCTATTGTATTACTAGAAGTCACAAGAAAATATTTCACTAAAATTCTAACAAATAGACTAGAAAACATCTGCAAGTTTAATAATATTTTAAGAAGTTTTAATTTTGCAGAACTACTGGAAAAGAGTACTATAGAACTGATTCAGATTCTTAACAATATCTGTAAAGATATAAGAGAAAACAAGAAGAAGTTATGAATACTTTTTCAAGACACAGCCAAGACCTATAATACAATCAGCTTGAATATGTTAATAGGGGCTATAAAAAGGATCAAACTTTTAAAAGGGATTAATAAGATTATAATAGACTAGTTTCAAGATAGGAAATTTAGAATTATAACAGAAAATAGACTCATAAGATCAATAATAACTGGAGATGAAATTGATTAAGGAAAAACTATTTCATCTCTAATGTGGAGAATTTTTATAATCCTTTGTTATGTAAAATTCAAAATAATAAAACAAAAAGATATAAAATATCAGTTACCTGAAATTCAAGTTTAAAGAAGAAAAAGTTAACAAAAAATTGAAATCTAAACATGTAGCTATTACCTTTATGGATAGCACTATATAGGTAATAAGATTCAAAGAAGACATAGAAAATATTTTGGAAGAAGTAAGAATCTTTTATAGAGCCAACAACTCTCAAATTAATAGTAACAAATCTGTACTAGTTACTATTAATAATCCTAATCACTATCTAGAAGAAGTTAAAATAGAAATTATTAATGAAATAGTTAGAAAACTAGATAGAACTGAACATACAAGATTCCTGGGGATCTGAATTGATAATCAAAAGATAACAGTTGAACTAAAGGAATAAATACTTAGAAAGATCAACACAATTATATAAGTCCTTAAGAATAAAAGATTGATCGATAAATAAATACTCTATATTTTAAATAGGATATTGATACTAAGGATAGAGTTCTATATGTAATATAGCATGCTATCTTAGAAAATATGCAACACTTTAACTATGGCATATTTAAAACTCCTTAAAAACAAAAGTAACTTGTGCAAATCTATATTTAACAGCATAGTACACCATTCAAATATCTATAACTTAAAGAGTATTTGGATGTTATAAAAGAAAAGTAACTATATAATAGACTAAATAATCCAGGACCAGCAGGACTTACAATAGTTATCAGAATCAAACAAGCATAAATTAAATACTGGGAACCATTTAATCTACTTATCTATGGATCATTAGATCATATGTCAAGTAGAGGTAACTTTGCACTTCAAGTAATTAAGTTGGCCAAAAATATAGGAATAAGATTTTAAAGCTGGAAATAATAAGATATTTTTAAATGAAACAAAGGTAACTACCCAATCAAAAAGTACCTAGTATTATATGAATATACAAAAGCCATACCATTACTTAAAAACAATAAGCTAATGTATATGGATCAGCTAATTACCCATGAAACTAAAGAATTAAAAAGATAGTAAATAATTCAACTAATCCAAAAAACTGGTAAGAGATCCATTCCAAAAGAGTATCTAATAATAGAAAAGAATATATATAAAAGAAGAATCTAGATTATGATAAAAGACAAATACTCTAAGTAGTAACAAGTAATAAACATAAAAAAATAATATGGGAAAGCTAAGATTAAAAGACATCAAGCAAGTAATACAAATAAAACACTTCAAGTGTACTGAGTCCTCAAATAATTAGGGGACCAGCCTGACAAAATGTTTAGGATATCCAGAAGGTAAAAATGTAAAGAGTCAATATATAATAGAAACAAAAAGGAATAGAATATATAAAGTTTCCTATCTAAATACAAAAAAATCCACAAGAAAAGCTTAGCAGTTAAATATTTCAAATTTCAAAATAGTTTAGAAAGAACAATAGAAAAAATGTAAAATAAGACAAGTAAATATAGAGAATTGAGGAGAGCAAATTATTAAAAATAATATAAAAGAAGGAGCATATTAAAACCATTTCATTGAAATACTTCAACATAATTAACAGTCCAAAGAAACATTAGTTTTTTACTTTGATGAATCTCTTATTAATAATTGAGATGAAAAAATGAAGATGAAAGTAATATGGGTGCAAATAAAAAGAGAGGATAGAGAAAATAAGTTCAAAATGGAAGTAGATGACTAGTTATCATCTACTAGAACAAAACTAGTAACAATAGTCACAATATTACTAGTTGTTTCAACAAATAATAAAATCAAGATCTTTACAAACAGCCAAGCCTATATTGCCAAATAGAAAATAATAGAGAAAAAGAATTTCAGAAAAATCCACAAAAGATGGTTAAAGGAAAAGAACTAGTTCCTGTGAATAAAAATAAATCTCTAAAATCTAATATTATGTCCTATAATTGAAAGTTTTATAATCAAAAGTAAATTATGTTCCCTCCAGACTTTAGGTTATGTGATATAATTTTATAACTGAAAATCAAATTTTAATAACTGAAAGTTAATTTTTTATAATTAAAAGTAAATTTTATAACTGAAAATCAATTTTTTATAACCGAAAGTCAATTTCATAACTGAAAGTCAATTTTATGGACATAAATGATTTGATAACTGAAAGTAAGGACATAATATACAAATTTTGATCAAAAGAAAGATTTATCGCAAAAAATTTCTGATTAATTAATTTATTTTTAGTAACATATAGTTGAATCAAAATATAATGGTGATTAAATTTTTTGTTGTGAAAATATTTTTTACTAATTAAATTTATCTCAAATTTTTTTATTTAAAATATTAATATTTGTCTTATATATCTT
>CAJVPT010006770.1:0-10717 GCA_910592055.1 Acaulospora colombiana
AAAAATGGAAGTAAACAATTGTCATTTATATGCAAATAGTCAATTAAACAAAATAAAACTAATAATATTTTATATTTATACTATTTTAAAGTACCAATTTTCTTACAAATAATTAAGAAAAAAATATAAAAAATTAAAAGCATATGGTTGTTTATTGAACGAAGATTTAAAAAAGTTATTAAATATTGATATATTTAAAGGAATAAAGATTTATTTATTTAAAAAAAGTAAGATAATTTGAGAAACCCTACTATTTTTTAGCAAAATATTTTATATCAAATAATTACAATATTAATTATAATTACTTATAGTTAAAAGATTTGTTGAAATATTTGAATGAATATTTGAAATCAATTCAAAAATTCCAATTAACTTATAAATAATATCATAATAATTTATATTTCTATGATGTAATATTATCAAAAGACTTATTAAATTAGATATATAGTTTGGAAAAAATTTTGAAATACAAACAAAAAAAAAAATAAAAAAGAGTAAAGAATTGACAATTAAATTAAAAGACAAAAAATAATCAAATAAAAAAATTATTATTTTTTTTTCTTTAACAGGCTCATACCTAATCTTTATTAATTTCCAATTACATTTTATACAATTGTGCAAGACGTATGTACAGGGGTATATATTCGGAGATAAATGAAGAATTTGATAAGCTAATGCTACTTCAAGGCTGATTGCCCTCTTTTTTACAAAAGAAACCCATATCCCACTAAGCATGTAAGTGTTATTAAAGAAAATTAAAAGAAAAATAAAAGGAGCAATCATGTACTGTTTTAAAATGATGAACTGTGGTATTTCACAGCAATATCCATTCTGTTTTAAATTCCCCTTTTAATAGGAGTTTAGGAAAGCTTCTATTGAGTCTTTACGGAAATAAGGTAAATATAAAGAGGAAGACTTTACAGTTTTAAGACTTGTGAGAAGGGAGTAACCAAGAAGGCCCAGGTGATATATTGGTGTCTATATGAATTACTTGAAAGTCTTTCAGTATATCATCAATTAAACTCATTTCTATCTGAATATGGGTATACTTACCCATCTGTGCAATGTATTTCAGATTTAATTCCTTATAGAAGGACTGCACCTAGCCACGTGGTTGGCATACTCTGCTGATGGCCGTTAGTATTAGCAATCATCAAGGATCTCCCAGATTATCCGGTTGGCTCGCACGTCACTGCTGACATTTTCAGACTCGAGTTTCGATTGGTGTAGTAGTGTTAACCTTTCAGTCTTTCAACTTGAGATTTTTTGAAGATAGAATGAAAACTTCCTGGTTTACTATACACACTAGCTTTACCATTGAGTGTTTTTGATCATCTTCTTCACTTTTTCCAGTTAGACTTTTCCAAGCAGTAGAAGTGGGAATCTACTTGACATACAATTAGGAATAAATGGCTTTGATTTTTAAAAGAAAACAATCAAGCATCTTGTGACCTTTTCCGTGGTCGGACAGTCTCTTTCTTGTATCCAATGATGTGTCAGGATCTTGTTCTATATCCACTTGCACCAGACCATATGACTTATAGTGGACCCCAGGTTCTTATGGAGTTGAGAAAATGTATTCAGACACGTGAGGTGGCCAATAGGAGCTTGTTTATCAATCTTGTCCAACGTGTTTTATGTCAACCAATCAGAGTTGATGAGATCCATGCTACCCAAAATTTCAGGATCAAGTTGAGATAGGCAAAATTCCACAGAAAGCTATGAAAAAGATAGCTCTAAGAGGCCATAACACCAGTCGAAGAGTGAAAAATTAGTCCTTTGACTGGTTTTAATTTCTGTTATCTCCACCATAACTAAGAGGTGAAAGGTACTTCACTATTGGTCCTTTTCCCTTTAGGAACTTTCTTGCTGTAGGTAGTAAAGATAAGAGCTGAACTTTGCAAGCCACAAAAGTTTAGTTTATTCAAAGAAGATTGTAAACAAGAGGGAAGGAAAAGTAAGGAAGTTCTAGGAAAACTCTTTGGGTTGGTTTAAAGAAAGTAGTAAGACTTTATTAACATAGAAGTATTAAAACTTCTTGTGAATATCTTTTTTGTATGTGATTAGAGGATCAGTGGAAAGAGTTTTATTAAAAAAATTATTAATATATTTAAAGAGTGAAAAACAAACTAAAAAAAGTATACAAATGAATAAAATTTAGGAGTAGTTAAGAAGTTGAAAAAAAATTTTGAAAAATATTTGATAAGATAAAACTAACTGGGACTAGTTTTAAGAGTCAAATAAAAATCTTTAAAAAAAAAAAAAAAAAAAAAAAAAAAACACAAGTAGAAAAGGAGAAAAAAAAAGAAAAAAAAAAGAAAAATAATGAATAGTTTATCAAATGATTTATAATTTTTTGTAATTTTTTAATAAATTTTATGAAATTCTAAATATTTATCAAATTTTAATATTGAATTTATAACTTTTGCTAAATTTTTTGTTATAGTATTTAATTTTTTTTATTGAATTTTTTGTCATAGTTAATAATGGGTCTTAAAATATTTATTATATAAAATTTTATAGATTAATTCTATTTCTTTTTGAGAAAAAAATTCAATTAAGTAAACCATTCCACATGCTTTCAAATAATAAAGCTCTAAGAAAATCACAAATTAACTATAAAATGCTAAAAATATTGAATCAAAAAGGAAAAAAATACTTGAGGAAGATATTAACTGCTTTTTAAAATGGGAAGTTATACTATATAGTTGGAAACAAAGTCATATTTATTCTATGGCAAAACCAAAGTCATGGAAGTGTGAACTTATTAACACAAGACTAATAGTGTTTTTAGAAGTTATACAAAAGTGTTTTATAAAGATTCTTACAAATAAATTAAAAAATATCTATAAAGTCAATAATATTATAAGAGATCTCAACTATATAGAACTACCATAAGAAAACATAACAGAACTGATTCAAATTCTTAATAATATCTGTGAGGAGGTAAGAGAAAACAAAAAGAAGTTATGGATTATTTTTCAAGATATGGTAAAGGTATATGATATTATTAGTCTAAATATACTAATCAAAGCTATAAAAAAAATTAAAATTCTAGAAGGTTTCATTAGAATTATAATAAGTATATTTTGAATAAAAAGTATAGAGTAATATATGAAAAAAACCTGACAGAAGCAATCATTGCAAAAGATAGAATCAATCAAAAAGAAGCTATTTCATCTTTAATGTGAAGAATATTTTATGACCCTTTATTATATAAGATTCAAAATAATGAAACAAAAAAATATAAAATATCAGTTACTTGGAATCCAGATTTAAAAGAAAAAAGTAATAAGAAGTTAGAGTTATAATATATAGTACTAGCAATTATGAATAGCATTGTATGGATAACACAATTCAAGAAAGATATAAAAAAAATCTTGGAAGAAATAAGAATATTTTTTAAGACAAATAATTCTCAGATTAATAGTAACAAATTAGTCTCAGTTATTATTAATAATCTTAATCAGTTTTCTAAAAAAGTTCAAGCAGAATTTAATAAAGAAATAGTTAGAAAATTAAATAGAACTAAATAAGTAAAATTTCTAGAAATCTGGATAGATAATCAAAAGATGACTATCAAGCTTAAAGAATGGGTGTTTAAGGAAATCAATATGGTTACTAGAGCCCTAAAAAATAAAAAGTTTAACTGACAAACAAGCCCTTTATATTTTGAATAGAGTACTAATACCAAGAATTGAATTCAAAATATAACACAATATACTATCTTGGAAGATGTGCAACATCCTAATAATGGATATAGAAAATTGTTTAAGAATAAGGCTATACTATACCAATCCATACTCAACAGTATAATATATTATTTTAAGATCTATAACTTAAAGAATATTTGAATGCTATAAAAAAAAATAAAATAATAGAGCTAATAACAAATTAAATAATCTATAATCAGCAAGAATTATAATAATTATGAGACTCAAATAAGCATAGGTCAAATATTAGAAGTTTAACAATATACTTATATATAACTTACTAAATCATCTTTCAGGAAAGAGTAACTTCATACTATAAGAACTGACACTAACCAAGAGCATGGGTATAACCTTTTAAAGTTGGAAATAGAATAATACTTTTGAATAAAGCCAGAGAAATAGTTCACTTGTTAATAAAAAAAGTACTGGAAAGTTATTCTATTACTTAAAAATAACAAGTTGATATATATAGATCAGCTAGTTAACTATGAAACAAGAAGTATGAAATTGACAAATGCTTCAACTATTACAAAAAACAAACAAAAGATCCATTCAAGGATGATACCTATCTATAATCAATATAATGCAAAGAAATAAATTAAAATAGCTTATAGAATCCTAAAAAGAATAATAAATAAAATAGAGTTTAGAACATTCTACTCTCAACTTAAATTTTAACAAATAATAGAAACTCTGAATAGTTACAAGAAGTAAGTTTTAACAGTAACAGATAGTTTAAAAAAATTGATTCTAGATAATATTAGAAGGCACCTTAAAATAGAGCCTTTCAAATACATTAGTCTCTTTAAAAATTAAGAATAAAACTATTCTGATGTCAAGGATGTATAGAATGTATAAAGATAAAAAACTAATACATAATCAAAACAAGTATAGAGAAAATATATATGGTTCCCTACTTCAATATAAGAAAGTTTATCAAAAGAGCTCAACTATTGAAAATTCCAAGTTTTAAAGAAGTATTAGAAGAAACAACATGTAAAACAATATATAGTAATTAAATAATCATCTTGAATAAAAGAATACTATAGATTAAAATAAAGAATTGAAAAGAAAACATTATCAAAGATCATATAGAAGAAGATACTTATTAATCCCATTTGATTGAAATACTTAAGCATAATAAAAAAAAAAAAAAGAACCAATGACCTTTTACTCTAATAAATTCCTTATAAACTATAGAAGTATAAATATAAAAATAGAAACAATATAAATATAAATATGAGAGATAGAAAGAGAAAACAAATTTCAAATGGAAATAGTTGATTGGCTTTCATCCATTAGGGTAGAATTAGTAGCAATAGTAACTATATTACTAGTAGCTTCAATAGATAGAAAGATCAAAATCTATATAGATAGTCAAGCCTGTATCTTAAAATGAAAAACTATAGAAAAGAAAGATATCAAAATGGTTCACAAAAGATGATTAAAAGAACAAAACTAGTTCCTATAGATAATAATACCAAATTTTATAAAGAAAAGAAACTATAGTATGTATATCTCAAGCTTATTAAGGTTAAAGCAAATTCCAATATTCAGTATAATAAAAAAGCAGATATTCTTATTAAAGAAGTACTAAAGTTTCTAGTAATAAAATAGAAAAATCTTGTTTCACTCAAAATTAATATAAAAATTAAATAGTAAGATATAGTTCTGAATATCTTTATAAGACAAGTTATCAAAAAAACAAATAACAAAATAATAGCCTATCAATGAACAACTCAAGACAGAATTAGGAAAAAATAGAATCACAAATCTAAGACCAGAATAGATATATATAAAATCTAGTATATAAACAATTAAAGAATAGACATATATAGAATACCTTCTTTAAAAACTTATATGACAAAAACTTTTTCATCAAATTGACCAATAATGAGTTATTAATATTAATTAAAGCTAACCATAAGAAAACCAAATCTTTATAAGCAAGTGAAATATATTAAATATAACTAGGAAGAGAATGCTGATCCCTTGACCACACATAAAAAAGATATTTGTAAGAAGTTTTTAATACTTCTTTGCTAATAAAGTCTTAACACTCTCCTTAACTCAACCTGAAGTGAACCTTCAAGAGCCACCTATATCCTTTCCTCTTGTTTACAATCATCTTTGAACTGAACTCTTATGGTCTACAAAGTTCAACTCATACCTTTACTATCAATGGCAAGAAAGTTCCTAAAGGGAGAAGGACAATCAGTGTAGTACCTGTCATCACTCTTCTGAAGTGGAAGAACAAGACAAGTTATGATAGATGTTTTGTCCTAGTCAAGAACTTATTTTTCCTCTTGACATGATCTTCTGGCCTCTCAGAGCTCCCACTTCACGGCTTTTTGGGGAATTTTGCCTACCCCAGCTTGACCCTGAAATTTGGGTAGCACAAATCCCACTGATTTTGATTGGTCGACATGAAACACGTTAACAAAAATTGATAAACAAACTCCTATTGGCCACCTCACGTGTCTGAATGTATTTCCTAAGTCCCATAAGAACCTGGGGTTCACTATAAGTCAGTCATTGCCATGCAGGTGGATACAGGACACAGTCATCTCCTATATCATGGAAGAAAGGAAAGAGAGAGAAAGGACAAGCCCATAGATAAAAGGACTCATGCATCGATAGAAGTAATCTAACATGCTCACAACAAAATAAATTCAGCCTGGTGCAATGCTGAAGGAACAATACAAGGCCCAAGAAAGCATGACATCCTGAACACAGAACCACACAAAATATGAAACAAGCAGGATCAAGAGACACAACAAGCCCCACAAAAAGAAGGATCAGAAGCTGACGACTTATATCAAGACTCTTAACATGACTCCTCTTTTAGCATGGTTTTTTTTAGGCCACTAGTGGCACCCATCAATTTTACTCTTGATAAAAGTACTAGTTAGAAATGACTACCAAATTGAAAGACCCCCTAATGACTTAGTCTGACTTTGGAAGAGTTGCACCTTCTTAAATAAGCAACATATGCTTGAAGCTGATATTATCTTTAGAATAAGGTCATCAACCCACCATAGTTTTAAGATCTCTCCTAGCCATAGGTCCCACCTGATCTTTGGATGAGTAATCCTCTAGGCAGAGTACCAGATGAGATAATATCAATAAAGTTGACATCTGAAATCATATCCCTTCCCAGCCGGAAGAAGAACACTCCCTCCTCCCTTTCAAAGATGTAAAGACACAGTACTTCGGTGGATAATTTTGTAGGTGTTGAATATTCTTTGGCATTAGTTTCAGTAGATGATCGGTAGTAGAAGAAACTTTGGTTCTTGCACAATAGTACCTGCTATTTTTTTTCTTTTATTCTATATTTCTTGTACTAGCTGAAAGGTAGCCTTAGACTAGTTCTCCCCCCTATTGGTGAAGCAGTAAAAAGCAATCTGGTAAACTGTTTGGTTTTAGGAAGTTTATATAACTGTTATGATACTTTCAATGTAATTCCTTGAATTTGTCTATATTAATGCTAATAAACATGTTGAGTTGGTAATTAAAAAAAAAAAAAAAAACTAGGAAGAGAAAACAATAGAATATTTGTTAGAATACCTAACTTACAAGACTCAATAAAATAAGATATGGCAAAAAGAAATAAAAGGAGTTTTGAAAGAATTTAAAAAGCTCTTAAAAAATAGAAAAAAGAAATCTAAAAAGAAAAAGTTAAACTTAATAATAGATGATAGAATGGAAATGTGAGAAATTGATTAATAGATGGTAAAACTGGTGAAAAAGATTTCAAAAATCAGTTAGAATATATTTAACTTCTATATGGAACTAATAGAGAAAAAACTAACTATAAAGATAGCAAATTTGAAGCATTATAATATGAGAATCAAAAAAGAGACAAAAAGATAGATAATGAAAATGCAAAAAAAAATATATAATCATTTCTAAAAGAAAATATAAAATACCAGATGTGAAAAGATGATCAAGTGAGAACAGGTGTCAGAAATCCATAAATGTAACAAGATAAAAAACCATTTTATCTATAGGATCAAGAATGAATATCAAGAGTATAGGAAGTCTATTTATTAAAAAATTAGTATATAAAGAGAAAAGGATCAAAAACAAGAAGTTGAAAGAAATCATATGAATTAGTTGGGTTTAAATCTCTGTCAAAACTTGAACAAGTGATTTATAGTAATAACTTATGGGCAATAATATTAGAAGTTGGAAGGATCTTTATCTGAACTACTAATAGAATAATAAATCACTTTCAAAGTTATACTTAGAGAAGTCATATAATCAAAATAAGTGAGTTAGTTAGAGAATTAGTTTTAATGTCTTATTTATATATACAATTTATAAATGTTTAATAAAGCATACATAACTAACCTGATAGAGGGTAAAAAAAAAAAATAGTTAAGAATAAAATAGATTAGAACAAACTATTTTATCCTTTCTATGAAAAATATTATATAATATATTGCTATGTAAAATTTAAAATGACAAAAATAAAAGTTATAAAATATTAGTTGAATAAAATCCAAATCTTAAAGATAAGAAAATATATAAGCTAGAATTAGATCATATTGTAATTTTCTTTATGAATAATATTATCTAGATAGTTCAATCAAAAGAAAATATAGAGTAGATTCTAGAAATAATAAAAATATTTTATATAGCCAATAACTTTTTAATTAATATTAGTAAATTAATACTTATAATTATCAATAATCCCAATTAATATTTTAATAAAATCAAAGTTGAAATTAATAATAAAGAAGTCAAAAAATTTGACAGAAAAGAATATATTAAAATTTTAAATATCTGAATAAAAAATTAGAAAAATTCCAAAAAAATAAAAAAGAAAATCTATAGAAAAATCAATATAATAACAAAGATATTTAAAAAAAAATAATAAATAAACAAGCCTTATATATATTGAATAAAATTCTAATTTCGAGAATAAAATTTAAAATATAATATAGTATATTGTTATAGAAGATATATAACAATCAAATAACAAAATTTTGAAGTTGTTTAAAATCAAGAGTATATTGTACAAAATAATGTTTAATAATGTGATATGTTATTCAAAGATCTGCAATTTTAAAAACATATAAATGCTATAAAAAAAAAGTCAAGTTATAAGTCTTTACAACAGATTAAATAATAAGGATCTAATAGGTTTTATAATAATAATTAAACTTAAACAAGTACAGTTGAAATATTGAGAATTTCAAAACTTACTTAGCTATAAAATATAGAATTCAATAGTTATTAAGAATAATTTTATATTACAAATACTTAATATAGCTAAAGATTTAGAAATAATATTTCAAAACTAAAAAATAGTATAAGATCTTTAAATAAAAGAGAAAAAACAATTCAATCCAAGAATATATAATAAAAAAAAGAGTATAAAAAAGCTATTTTATTCTTATACAATAATAAATTAATATATAGTATTTAGAACAAATTATAGAAAAAGAAATTACAAAATTTAAAAAATTGAATTGAATTTAACTTCTTCAAAATATAGAAAAAGGTTCAATTTTAAAATAATAAAAACAAGATTATGGAAAACTTAATAGTAAAAGAATCAAAAAATAAAAAATCCAATATATTCTCAACAGAAATTTAAATGAACTAATCTGAAGAAAAGTATTAAGAACAAAAAAAAAAAAACTAATATATTTCAACTATAAAGAATAACTTAATAATTATAAAATGATATTAATTTAATATATAGAATATATTAAAGATAAACTTATGAATAGCTTACATTTTATAATATGAAAAATAATAATATTCATAAAATAACATTCTTGAATAAAAGAAAAATAATAAGAAAAGCTAGATATTTAAAGCTTTTAATAAGAAGAATAATATTTGAGCAAAAAATAATTAACAAAATTCAGTTTACTAAAATAATTATAGATTCTAAAACTTAAATATCTTATATAGTAGTTAAATAATAGAAAATTTCAATTATTAAGAAATATAAAATATTTAAGATAAATTCTATTAAAATAACTTAAAGAAAATTTTGAGAATAAAAATAGTAATATAAGAAACATTAAAATTTTATTTAGATAGACCATTAATAAATTATAGAAAAAATACAATCAGAATAGAAATAATATAAATCTAAATAAATAGTAAAGAATAAGAAGCAAATTTTAAGCAAAAATACAAGACTGATCATCTTTTACAAGAGTAGAACTAACTACTATAGTCACATTATTGATACTGATAAAAGATTTAATCAAAATCTATATAATCCACCAAATATATATAATAACCTAGGAAAAGATAATTCAAGAATAACTTATAAAAGATGATTTAAAGAAAAAAATCTGTTTTTTTGAATAAGAAAACTAGTATTGTTAAAACAAAAAATCTGAATCAAAGCTAAAACTCATTCTAATATTATAAAAAATAAAATAGTGGAAAATAATTAAAGAAACACTAAATTTTCTAACAATTAAATGAAAAAATCTTAAGTCTAATAAGATTATTATAAAAATTAAATAGTAAAACATAATGCTAAATAGTCCTATAAGACAATTTATAAAAAGAATAAATAATAAAATAATAATATATTATTAAATATAATATAATTGAACTAAGAATAAATAGAGTTCTCAAATAATAAATTATTCTAGTCTAAATGATTAATAATAAACTACTTATATTATTCAAATTTAAAATAAAAAGATTATAACTATATAAGAACATTAATTTATAGTATATAAAAAGTAGAAAAAAAAATATAACATCTAATAGAATATTCATTCTATAAAAATAAAGTCAAAAAAACTTGAGTAAAGAAAATAAAAGTGATATGATAAAAATTTTATAATGTAAATAAAAAACAAAAAGAGAAAATTCAAAAAGATTATAACAATGTTTTAATAAATAATAAAATGTAACTAAGGAAAATAGAAATATGAACAATAAAGCATATTGTGATAAAAATAGCATCTACTACCATTGGATAGTTATTTTTAGTCATGATCTTCATTCTATTTCTATTTTTA
>CAJVPT010006771.1:0-10717 GCA_910592055.1 Acaulospora colombiana
AATGAACTTGATAGCTAAAGGATAATCCAAGTTATTAAGAGAGCAAAATATCATCTCCTAAGTTGTATCTAGAGAAGATAAACTTCTAAGACAGGTGAGCTGTCATGTGAAAATCTTTGAAATTGTATAATATTTGAAATACACAATAAAGATAAGCCATGTCAGCCTGATGGCGGATTAAAACAAAAAAAAAAAAAAAAAAAAAAAAAAGGTAAATCACACTATTGGGAATAGATCTATATAAGACTACTTTGTTCTTGAAAAGCTTATAATATGCTGCTGTCAGATTATTGCATATTTTTCAGAACAATATGCTATGCTGCATTCTAAATTCTATTCTTGAATCAATACTCTATTTAGTATATAAAGAGCTTGCTTATTGGTCAATTTTTTGTTTTTGAGAACTCTCATAATAGTATTGATTTCTTTTAAGACTCTTTCTTTAAGTTCGATTGCAGTTTTCTGGTTACCAGTCCATGGTCCTAGGAATCTTGCTTATTCTTTTCTGTCTAACTCTCTAACCACTTCTTTGTTGATTTCTGTATGAACTTCTTCTGGATAGTGGTTAGGATTATTGATAGTAATCAAGACTGACTTGTTGCTATTGATCTGAGAGTCATTTGCTTTGTAAAAGATTTTTGCTGTTTCTAGAATCTTTTTCATATCTTCTTTGGACCTTGCTATCCATGTGGTATCATCCATGAAAGCTATAGCTGCATGCCTTGATTCTAGTTTCTTAATAGTGATATTATTTAAATCAAGTTCATGAGACTTCCATTTTGTATTCCTATTCTATATCTTCTTGGATTTTGCATAGCAAAGGATCATAGAAAATTCTCCATATTAGTGGTGAGATGGTTTTTCCTTGATCTATTTTATCTCCAACCCTTATTGGTTCCGTGAGGTCATTCTCAAATATTATTTTGAACTCCCTATTTTAAAAAAGACTTATTATAATCTTGATAAAACCTTTGGGTGCCTTAATCCTTTCTATTGCTTTGGTTAGTATTTCCAAGCTAATGGTATCATATACCTTGACTATGTCTTGAAAGAGTATCCATAGCTCTTTTTTATTTTCTTTTGCATTTTTACAAATATTGTTGAGAATTTGAATAGGTTCTGCTATACTTTTTCCTAGCAATCCTGTGTAGTTAGAACCCTTAAGAGTATTGTTAATTTTGCAACTGTTTTCTATTATGGTGATTAGAATTTTGGTAAAGCACTTTTTGATAACTTCCATCAATACGATTGGTCTTATATTTATTAATTCACACTTCTATGGTTTTGGTTTAGCTATTGAATATATGTGGCTTTGTTTCTAACATACAGGTGTAACTTCCTATTTTAAGAAGGTATTCAACATCTTTCACAGGTATTCTTTTCCTTCTTGACTCAATTTCTTTAGCATTTCATAGCTAATCTGGGATTTTCCTGGGACTTTATTATTTGAAAGCATGTAGAGAGTTTCTTCCAGTTCTTCATATGTGATTGGTTCTAGAAGGTTGTCATACCATGAATCTTGAATGTACTGCTTGAGATCATATTTCTTTTTCTACTCTTTGGTAAGATTGATAAAGTTGGTGTCTCACTTTTTGAAGGCCTCTTGATGATATCTTCTTATTTCTTTTTCAATTTTTTTTTTTGTTTGCCATTATATATTTCATACCATCTTGCTTGATCTTAACCTGGTCAAGTACTATTTTGCTTCTTTCTTTATTTGTTAATGAGTTTACTATCTTCTTTTGATTGTGTTTGAGATCATCATACCTTAGTTCTAAAGCTGATTTGATCTTCTCTCTTACTTTTTTGGCTTCTAAGTTTTGACTTATAAATTTGAGCCCTTCTATTGCATCTTGGATATTTTTTTTCAAGAGTATTCAAGGAATATTGGAGATGCTATATTGGATGCAATAGTTTTCTATCTGATGATGTGAATCGTGAGTGACATTATATTTTTCAATAGTCACACTGAGCTCCTGCATCTTTGTTATTTCTTTTGATGCCTCTGCTTTCTTAAAGACTGTTTTTAATTGAAAAGCTCTTCTGTACCATATAAATTCTAGACTGTATTTGTATCATTTCTTCTTATTTGATATCAGTTTTTTGATTTCTAATTTGTTAAAAGCTATTCTACAAATTAGATCTTTAAAGGTTTTCTAGATTTTATTTGCTAGTAGTTCTCTTTCATTTTTATTAGGTTTCTCATTGAGCATAGGCTCCAAGGAAGTTTTGAGTTTATGGTATAGGCTTTTTTGAAAGGCTTGTCATTGTTTAAGGGATGTTCTTTTTAGATCAATTCTTCATATTTTGAATGTTGTGCAGTGTTTAATGGTCTTGTTTCTTGTAAATAGATTATCATCATATAGGGTTACTAAAGCATAGTGTGATCACTTCCAGTAGTTTCCTTCATATCTTGATTGTCAAATTATAGGATTGTATATTTTGTCAAGCTCTGTGACATCCAAATGAAATCTATTCTGCTACTGCTTGTGGCATCTTGCCTAGTAGAAGTTTTATTTTTTTCTTCCCATATTGCCTATATATCTAAAAAGTTCCATTTGTCAAGAAAGTTAAATAGAGGAATTTCAGGTCACCATAAGAATCTGAAACATGTCCTGGATAAGGATACTCTATCCTCTGATGGGTTGTATACTGCATTAAAGTCATCTATTAAAATTGTGTGAAAGTCTTGCCCATGTTTTTCTCTAATATAGCTTATTAAATTATCTTGTACTTTCTTTCATCTATGTCTATCTGATGGAATATAAATCTGTATAATACAGATTTTGTTCTTCTTTATGTTGATAGCAATCATATAACTATCTGCTTCCTCTACTGACACTATATGTTTTTCAAGATTTTTTCTTATTAGAAGACTTATTTCTACACTATATAGAATATCTTTATTGGTACTATAGAAGTGTTTATATTCTTTCTGGTTACTGAAAGCCCATTTTGCATTATTGTGCGTTAGCTTAGTCTCGCACAATCCTATTATCCCTATGCTTTGCTCACTTATGTCTTCTATAAGACTATGTTGATTAGTTATTTTAATGATACTCCTTATATTGTATATACCTATTCTTATTACCCTTTTTTCAATATCATTTTCCTTGTCTTTGTTGTTGCTTTGCTTTTCTTTTTCTTTCTCTTTTTTGTTCAAAAAGTCAGTTTTTCACTTTGTAAGAATTTCCTAGATCTAAATTATCTAATTGTACACTGTTATACTCTTTTTATTGATGTTTGCCCTTTTTTGAAATTTCTACTGAGAATAAACTGGACTTGTTTTCTCTCTTATTATCTTGGATAACTAGTGTGCCTTTTTAGAAGTGATTTGTCACTCTTTTACTGTATCTTATTTGTTTATTAGGAACTGTTCTATCTTCTAGTCTGGCTATTCTGCCACTTAACTTTTCTAAGTTATTTAAGATATGGTATAATAGGTCTTCTTCATTTTCTATTTTTGTATTTGATATGTACTTATCAAAACTATTGTATTGGCTAGACCTTGGGTTGCCAATAGGTTCTCTATTACTTCCTGTGATTGGGTTTTTAAGTCTTTCATTATTTCTTTATCTTTTTTACCGATTTGAGTTCTATAGGATCTTTTTTGATCTCTTGAAGATAGATCTCTTGGGTATTGCCTTCTTGGAGATCAGTAATTCCTACTATAAGAGGATGAGGAACTGATCGATTCATTATCAGATAATAAATCTATAGTACCTCATTATCTATTTCAACTTTTATATCTTGTGCTATAGCTCTTTTTTTCAATATCATAGGTCTTTTTATTTTATGTTACTGTGTTTTTTATACTCCATGACAGGCATAGCCCTTGTAAGAAGATATGTTGTTTATAGGCTTTGTTGAGGCCCTTGCTTGATACAAAACATATGACTGTAAAGTTTCGTTTTTTTAGTATAAAGAGGTTTCTTGGGATATAACATGCTTTCGCTTCTGTACCATTGAGTACCCTGGCTACCAAACTTAAGTAGAACTTATTTGTACCTAGTAGTTTTACAGAGTTTTTATTTCTTTCTATTATAATATCATTAATCTCTCTGTCTGTCAGTTCTTTCTTGGAAAAGATGGCTCTAGTAGTTTCTGTTCCTAATAGGATCATTTATAATATTTCTGGATTTGTCTTGAGGTAGTTATGCCACTTGATATAAGCCTTGACCCTTGTTTTTATTTTGACTTTATAGATATGTATATTTCGCACCTTACTATACCTTTTGAGATATTTTTTTATAAAATGTTGTGAAGTTTTGTGTGCTATATTTATTAGTCTAACATGCTATATATTCTCTTTCTCTTTTCTTGATTGAAAAATCTTCTTGTCTAATATTTCTATATTTTGTGTTAGTTTAATGCCCTTGTTTTCAAGTTATTATAGTCTGAAAGTTTCTTTCTTTCTATTTATCTCTTCTAAACATTTGAGAATATCTTCTTCTTCCTCCAGATAGAAACTCAACCATTGATTTCCATTGATAAATTCTTTGTAAAAAAGTTGCACTTGTTTTGTGGCAATTTCAATATATTACTCAAGTATGCCTTGGTTTCTTCTTCATTGTCCCCTAGAATGTTGGCTGTCATTGTCCCTACTTTATATTTGCCCTTTTTGTTTATGAAATAGGAGTTTAGTATTGAGGTTTCTTGCCTGTTTCTTGTAGTGTAAGAGCTGCACTCACTTATATTGTGGTCTTGAATTTTGTTTTAAGAGTTTCTGTTTCTATTTCTTCCTGTTCTTGACTTTTCACCATTTTTATTTCATTATCTAATATTGATTCTTTTTCTATATCAGTGGTGATCTCTATTGGAATAGATGATGTTTTTGTCGATTTTTCTTTAATTATATCCAGATATCTATCTTCTATATAGGGTTGAAATAAATCCTCTTCCTTTCTCTTTCTTTTATAACAAAGAAAAATGATATGTTGTATAAGGATTTGTTCCTTGTGAAATGTTGTATTATCTATTCCTAGGATTTTGACAATAATGCTGTCCAGTATGGTACATGTTTCTGAAGCATCTGTTATCACACCATTATAATTGGTTATACCTTTTTGTTTGGCAATTTGTTGTGTAACCCATAGTTTACCTGTTTTATCATGCTTTTTTGCCAATTGAACTAGTGTATCAATAATATTATTTTCTCTATTGTTTACTATCTGAAGTATTTGTTTTGCTTTATTTATAATAAGATATATGTGTGGATTGATATTATAGTCATATTGTTATGTTGTATTATGAATAGTCACATGAGTGGATTAATATATATCCTTAGTACTATTTTAGTAATTGTTGACAAGCTTTTACATGTAATTTTTATTATTTTTGACTATAACTTTATTTTTGTATATATCTTAATCTTGTTTTGATTAGGCACGTGTCATTATTCTTTTTTGCTTAGGCTGTTTACCTGTTTACACTGACTTTGTTATATTTTTTATAGACCCCTAACACTCTGTTTATATTAATCACTTTCTGTTATAATAGTTGTATTTGATGATCTTACCAATTTAAGTTATACTTGTTATGCTGTTGTATTAAACTTTTGTCAAACTTGTTTTGACAACAGCTTTATACATATGTACATATTTACGCTACTTTGGTTATGTGTTTTGATGTGTATGGAGATGGAGTATATATGTTAGGCTGTTTAGATCTTAAGAAGCTTTAATGTTTTTCTGGATCTTAAGGAATTTGAGGTTTGCTTGATTTATCGAACAAATCTATTTGCTTTAGGATTCCTTATAATGTCAAGAAAAGTGTCAACTTACATTGGTCTGACTGTAAGCTCTGTAAAGTTGATTCTTTTCTGATTGTGAATCAGTTTATGTTGGTTTCCTTTCTTCTTTTTAAAAAAGAAGAAAAAGTCAATATTGTTGCTGTATGTATATATTTTCCAACAATCTACTGCTCTAGGGCTATACACGAAATATTGTTTGTTCTAAAATGACTGTTGTATACTAGTGTCGCAAAAATATGTATTTTGAATAAAGATGTTTCTCTTTCCTTGGGTAAATTACCTAAAAAGGAAATTTCTAAGTATCTGAAGGATTTACAGAAAGAGTTTTTTTTTTTATAATTTTAACTAGTGTTTTTGTTTATATAATATAAATATAGATAATTATTTATTTTTTAAATTATTAACTAAAAATTTTTAATATTTTTTTGAATATTATATAATTTAATAAAATTTTTTAATAATAATAATATTTTAAATCCTATATTAAACTAGATATATATATTTTATTAAATACTTTTATACTTTATATTATAAAATGTTTTATTAAAATTAAATTTTTACCTAACTCACTTATCTCTATTATATATTTTCTCAAAACTTTATATATAATTTTTAAAGTGATTTATTATTCTATTAATAGTTTAAATAAAGATTTTTTTAACTATTTACTTTATTGCTTACAAATCATTATTGCAAATTACTTTATAAAATTTTAATAAGACTCAAAATTCAATTATTTTATTATATATTTAACTCTTTTATTAAAATTTTTTTAAGATTTTTATTTTTTAAATTTTCTTTTTTTAATAATAATCTTTTTTTATTAAAAATATAGTCTTTTAATTTAATAAACTTAAAGATCTTTTTTCTAATTTTTTCTGTAAATTTCTTGTATTTATAATATTTTCTTAAATTATTTTTTTACATTTTATATTCCAAGTTTTTATTCAAACTTAATTATAAACTTTTTTTTTATATTTTTATTATTTATTTATTTTCTTATTTTTTTTTTATATATTTTCACTAATATTACTTGTCAAAAAAAATTATTTGATATATTGCCACTTATATAATATTTGACAAAAAGTAAACAATTCAACAAAAAAATAATATAAATAAATTGATAACTATATAATTTAGTTATAAATATTACAAAAATTGACATATTAACAATTTATCAAAAAATTCATTCCAATTTATTAAATAATTTATTAACTATTTAGCAAAAAATTATTTATTAACAATTCAATAAAAATTTGATGTTAATTTATTAATTATTCATTAAAAATTTATTAAAAATTTTGTTAATAATATATTAATAATTTGACAACTATTCATAAAAACTATTTATTAAAAATTTATCAATTATTTATTAAAAATTTGATAACTATTTATCAAAACAATCATTAAAAGTTTATTAACTATTTATTAAAAATTCAATAATTAATTATTAACAATAAAGTAAAAAAATTGATAAATCTACATATAAAATTTTTTGAATTAAAGTTATATTTACAAATTATAAATAATACAAACTATAATATAATATATAATATTTAAATTATATTATTAGAATTAAATTAATTATATATTATTATATTAAACAATATCAAATAACTATAGTAATCATCTGAACATATCATTAATCCCAAACTGTATCAGCAGACTCTGGGACCCCACTTTTAGAACTGCAGCAATCATTTGAACATTCCCTATTCCAAACTGTACCAGCAGAATCTAAAATCTAACTATCCTAACTTGGAATATCCCAATTCGGTATTTATTTAAATGAAGGATCTGTCGAATAAAACTTGTCTATAATGCCACAGGTGGTGACAAAGAAGATAGAAACCCTTCTAAGATTCAAGTGAAAAGTATCAGGTATCTGGGTGATTAAAATAACTCTTGAGAATTTGACACTAGTATACAAGTTAGTATAGCAGTGTAATCCCTTATTAATAGAATTAGCTAACTATACCAACATTGCCATTGATGACTGTTATCAACTATCCGGCCCTTAGTCAAGCATGCCCACCTACAGGGAGGTTTCAAGCAGGTCTGCCTAGGACAAGCTGTGATAGGTTATCATTAATCTGCATATATATATATGAGATGATTAATGTAATGCTTAAGAATTAATTATCAATAAACAGCTCACATTTAATACTAGTTGTGGTTTAATAAAAAAAAAAATTAAACAATATTAAATAATTTATAATTATAAATAATTTTTTAATGAATAGTCAAAAAAGTTTAATAAATAGTTTTGATAAATAGTTACTGAATTTTAAAGAATAGTTGATAAATTTTTAATAAATAGTTAATGAATTTTCAATGAATAGTTAATAAATTTTTAATAAATAGTTTTGATGAATAGTTATCAAATTATTAATAACCTATTAATAAATTTTTGACGAATTTTTGATAAATTATTAATAAATTAATACTGAATTTTTATTAAATTGCCAATAAACAATTATATAATGAACTTTTAATAAATTTTCATTAAATAGTTAATAAAATATTTAATGAATTGTTAATGAATTTTTTGATAGTTTATTGTTAAACCTTTAATTGATGAATTTTTGATTGCTGAATTTTTGGATTGCCAAATTTTTTGATTACTGGATTTTTGATTAATTAAATTTTTTATTGCTAATTTATTAATGAAATAGTAATATTCTAAGTAATAGCAAAAAAAAAAAACTTAGCAATAATTCAATTACCAAATGACATAATTTTGACTAGTAAATATATTTTCTTGTATTGAAATATAATATTATATATATCTTTTTTATATCTTTTCTATTGTACCATTATTAGCTTGTATTATATCTTTTAAATATTAAAAATATTTTTACAAAATAATTCTTAACTATTGTTAATACTATAATAACAAAAATATTTTACTATTATTCTATAATTTATTTTTTTATATTTTAGTTTTTCCCAGTTATTTAATAAGTAATTTAGTAATTTATAAATAAGTAAATTAAGATATTTTTAGTTTTTGATTTGTACTTGTTTAAGTCTAATAATTGTTGTAATTTCTACTGATATAGAATTATTTAATCTATTAAATAGTTCTAATATTTGAATTTTTCTTTGCAATATTTAGATACTTTTAAATTATAGATCTTTGAGTAATAAATTATATTATTAAATATAGATTTATATAATATACTCTTATTCTTAAAGAGTTTTTTATATACTACTATTAGAATGTATATATTTTCTAAATCAATATATTATATTGCATTTTAAATTTTATCTTAGATTTTGTGATCAAATTTATATTTGACTGGTGTGTCTAAGTGGAATTGCTTTTAAAAAAACAATTCCCAAAGAAAGAATTAAAGAAAGAATTAAAGAAATGGTTTATAATAAAGAAATATTCAAGAAGAAATTTACCAAAAATTCTTTAAATAGTGTCACACAGTGTTTCACAAGAAATATGGTTCATTCAGAACCCAAGTTTATTAATAAATTAAGAAAACTAGGACAATTCTTTTTAGTCCTAAAATCAAAAGAAAATATCCAATCTCCTAAAAGAAAAGTGAAGTTATTTCAAAGTCAAATAAAGTTATATTCTAACTTCCAAAGAAAAGTGAAGTTCTATCCAAACTTATTCTACTTTTGAGCAAATTATGACTGCTTATATACTTGTAAAAATGGGCCACTTGGACCACTTGAGCCTCCTAGACCTTCTGGGCTACAAGATCTATGATAAATTATATCACGTGCTATATTTGATAAAGTAATCTATACTAATCAAGTATCAATAAGAATATCAAAAAATATTAAAAAAATAATTATAAATAAATAGATAAAAATAGAAATAGAATGAAGATCATGACTAAAAATAACGATTCAATGGTAGTAGATGTTATTTTTATCACAATATTAATACTTAGTTTATAATATTTGTTTTTTTTTTAAAAATATTAGCTCAATTATTAGCTTTATTAAACATATTTTATAATATAAATTATATGTAGAAAAATACTTAAAAATAATAAAATTAACAATATGACTATTGAACCAATTTTGAATATATGCTGTCTTCTTAAAAAAAAAACTAGTAAAGAATTACTAGTGCCAATAAAAAATTTTAAAAAAGAAATTATAGAACTAAAAGAAATAGTTAATATATATTATTTCTTATTTTATAATTAATACAAAAAAAAATTTTTTTGTTTAGAGTATTCATCAAACCTATTTACTTAGAAAATATGAGAATCTTAACTATTGCCTTTTGTAGTCAACTTGTGTTTTTTTACAAAAGCTTTCAAAACATTAATACAGATTATATGGAGAGTTAAATACTAATACTTAATAGAAAAGAAGAAATTTTTAAAATAAACTATTGAATCACTTTTTTAAAAAATTGAAAAAAAGGAATTCAATTATATTATAATAAAAAAATATTAAGAATAGTATTATATTAATTAATATTAGTAGGTCAATTAATAAACTATCTTCTTTAATCTTTGTTACTTATGAATAGTACAATAAAAGTTGCTATTTATATATTTTATTATTTATATTTTAAAAGCTGACTAGAAAATAATGAAGAAATCAATACTTTTTTTCAAATTTTTATCTATTCAAATAAACCGAAAGAAATCCTATTTGATGATCAAAAATAGATAACTACAATTCTAGAAACAATTATAATATATTTTAATCTTTACCATAGTTAAATAGACTCTTTATAGAAAGAATCAATAATGTAATCAAAATAATATTATATATTTACCTACACAATATAACAAATGACTTATAGTAAAATCTTAAGTTTTTATGAAGTCTGAAATAATATATTTAAATATATGAAGTGATCAATAAGAGTTTGTTTACTTCTATTTTATTTTATAAAAAAAAATTCTTTCCGCAAATCTCTCAGATCCTTAGAAATTTCCTTTTTAGGCAATACACCCAAGGAAAGAGACAACATATACAACT
>CAJVPT010006772.1:0-10714 GCA_910592055.1 Acaulospora colombiana
CTGAACACAACATAAATCACATTTGGGATAGACAAATGCAACTACATGCAAGAAACTGGATAGGAAGAATGGAAAATAAGAGGATGCTGGGACAAGTCTCCAGGATGAGACTTCAAAACCTACAAAACCTGTTCTGGTCAACCAATTTAGTAACGACACATCTCACCCAGCCCTTTCTCAGAGCAGGACAAAATCTAGACCATGATATCCTATGGACATTAAGAAAACATGGCTTCCAGTTCCAACTAAACCCCAAATTTACGATCCCTCAGAGAATAAGGAAGATAGATGACACAATTGAAGAAATAGTCACAGAACCTACGTATAACCGATACAGACAGATCTTACAGAAACACAATTTAATGTTCGTGGGACAAGTAATTAACTCCGCAGGAACAAGGACACTACACTGGCGAGAACTAGGCACCATAAATAAAATAAGGAAAAGAGGTAACCCAAAATGGTACGAAAACCTCATTGCGAGGCTTTCAAGTATAGCTAAAGTACAAGACAGAATGGAGAACACAACACACGACCACCCGACTTTCAATCAAGGCAGACCACTCACAACAATTAACACACACCATCCATACTGGGGGCCACATTAAAACAAGACAAAGTAGTCATAGGCAAGAAGAATTGCAACAACAGTCCCAACACAGTAACTTTCACACACCACACAAGGACAGAAGGACAACAATCACTGATAGAAAAATGTAAAGGATGTGATCTTAACAAAGAAAAGAACACGTCATCAGGATCATGCACATTCTCAACCAAAAAACAGCAGGCAGTCCAGATTTCAATAGAGTTTTCAAGTATATCAACCAAGGAAAACAAAGGCAAGACTGCAGCCACACTGCATTGCAGAATCTCTTCAAAGTCCACCAGCAAAGAACTCAGCAACCTAACAGAAACTGCACAGACAGAAAGACCTTACTTGCAACTTAATATAGACAATAACAACAGGGGAACAATTGACTTCAGCAAGTTCTTCACCCTCGATAAGCCAGAACTGAACACCCTGATTAGGATCCAAGAACAAATAAGAGACTGCAGGCTAGCCACAATCTACATAGACGGATCAGTAACAAACCATGGAAACTGGCCACACATGGGCTTCGATTGGATAATCAAAGACGAGACAGGAACTAAGCATACTTTCCAAGGACAAACTCAACTATATGCCTCCTCAACGAGGGCAGAAATAATGGCAATAACAATAGCAATAAGCACCCTTAGCAAGAACACGACAGTACACCTGTACACTAATAGTCAAACAGCAATAACAAACCTAACAAAAACCCTGAACCCCACAAGTCTCAGGCAAAAGAAGAAACCCAACTAGGCAATAATCAACACTTTCAATCATATCAGAAAACAACAGAATCTGCACATAACTCTACACAAAGTGAAGGCACACTCCGGAATCCCCTTGAATGAAGAAGCACACAAGCTAGCCAGGATAGATCCCACATCACAACACATGAAACCCAACCAAAAGATCATAAATATAAAGAGACAACACCAGGGGTCCTCCCCTATAGAAACAACATGGGACACAACAAAGATAGATATTCCAGAAAAGAATCTAGTAAAGCAAGTCAACAAGGCTATTAGAATGACTAAGTGGAAATTACTCAATAGGATACAGAATAGCTTCACAGAGGAAAATCTCAGAGACACATATTGGAAGCACACTTTTGCCACCTTACATCCATCCAAAATGAATGCACATAATACATCAGGTCAAGACCACTACATGCGAAAATTTGGATTCAATCTCTGGTACGAAGAACTTTTAACTTTACACAAACTACATAGCTGATTTCCCTCGATCTACAAAGATAACAAATGCCCTAACTGTGGAAAAATTGAGGACACAACACATCCCTTTGTATATAGCAACAACATAGAAACATTAAAAAAGAACTTCCACAGGATACTAATCAAGAATGCCTCATTACAAGTAAAAAAGGAAACAAGAAAACATTCAAGGACACCATATACAGGCAGGTCCAGCTGGACAACCCTAGGAAGTTTAAACTACTGATAAAAGAGGCAGTTCTAAAAGAAATTCCATGTACACTTAAAACAATCTTAACAGACAGGAAGGCTGAAATCAAGACCATCACAAACACAATGAAGGAATGGAAGAAACTACTATACGACATATGGAAAACAAGATGTGAAACAATACAGGAGCAAAGGAAAGCACAAGGTATACAGGGACAGAGCAAATGGATAAAACCAGAGCAGGGAAGTATAAGAAGCAAGCGAACCCAGTGATGATACAACAATCCCTTTTAGACTTGACTAGAATAGTAAATGGTTACATTAATGGTTACTTAAAGTATCAAACAAACATTTTTTCTCTTTTATCCTTTCATATGACAACTAGCATGGCCTTGGCATATTAGTTTCTCTCCCTCAGGGAAAGGGCAACAGGTCACAAGGTAGCAAAAAGCTTATCGGGTTTTACTATTATTGAATATACATCCCTGTACTATAGTCTTATCACATTCTACATATATAATTTGGAGAAAATAATAAAACGAGACTGCACCAGTCAAAAAAAAAAAATATATTGTGCCTGTTTATCAGTGATCCTTTTCATTCTAATTAATGTATGTGTACAAGTTACCTTTTGTTTTATTAGGAATTTTTGATAGTCTTTATGTCCTGAGCTATTATACTATATTTCTAGGATTCTGAATGGTGTGTTAAGAGGGTATCCTTGTATTTTTTGGTTGTTCATCAGTACTCCTTGTTCCAGGTCTTTCTTTGTACTGTTGATGATAATCAGCTGTGCCATGTTAGGATTAATTTTGATATTGTTGATATAGTAAAATTCTTCTACTATATGTATGATTTATTATAGATCTGTTCTATTTTTTATTCTCCATGTTATGTCATCCATATATGCATTGATCACTATGTTAGTAGTCCTTTTTTTCTATTCTGTCTTTAGTTCTATGCATGTTCTAGAGCTGATTGTGTATCCTTTATATTGTTGACTGATCATGGATAGTAGTGGATCATAGAAAATGCACAACAATAATGGAGATATTGTATCTCCTTGATCTATTTCATCTCTTACCTGATATTTATCTATTAGTCTATGGCTTATTATAACTGCATTATAGTGGTCTCAGAAGATACTGAGCAGAATTGTTATTATTGTTTCTGGTATCTTGATCCTTTGGAGGGCCAGTTATAACATTTCTAAATTAACAGAGTTATATGCTTTTGACATATCTTGACTCAAGATCTAGGCTTGTTGTTTAGTTTTTTTCATATGTTCGATAATACTGCTGAGTATATGAATTGGGTCTTGAGTATTGTTGTCTAGAAGAGCTGCCTAGTTTAGTTCAGACAGTATCCTATTGTAGGTTAGACACTTTGCCAGTCTATCCATAATGATTTTGATGATATTTTTCTTTCTGCATCGAGTAGAGTGATAGGTCTAGTAATGTCTAGGTTGTATGCCCAGTCCTTGGGCTTGAGTATGGGATATATGTATCCCTTGCTCCATTCCCTGGGTATAATGCCTTGTTGGATAATTGTGTTGAAAATCATTCTGAGTTCTTCTCTTGCTTTGTTCTTCAGATGTTTGTATATAGAATATGGTATCTGATTGGGACCCGGAGCTGACTTCGAGCTGTGTTGCCTAATTACTTGTGCGAGTTTCTCTGTTGTGATTTTCTCTACCATGCCTTTGTAATAGTACTGCTTAATATATGGTTTGGGGCTATTTCGGACTGCCACTTGAGATGTCATTCTAGGTTTTGGATGTTTCTGTGTGATGTCCAGTTATAGAAGTGTTCCTTTACTTTAGTTTTGATTTCTGCTGACTCCGTGATTATTTGTACTTCCTCTTCTTGTTGAACAATGAGTCTATCTAATTGTATCAGCCTTCTGGATTTTTCTAGAATACTGTTAATTATAGCACACTTGTCACTATTATACTGCTCTTATCTTATTTGAATTTTTCTTTTTATGGCAATGTTTTGTCTTCTGTAAGAAATGGCCTTCACAACCATTTTGTGTACCTTTATATTCCCTTGGATTAATTATATCATTCTTCAAGGTATGTATCAGGATATTCAGTTTCTAATTCCTTGAGTATAGACACCAGGTCTGGAACAGATCTTTGTATACTTACTGGAATCTGGAATAGGTGATGTGCTTTCTCTTCTTTCTTATCTATCCATTGTTGTCTTACTTGTGTAAGAAATTTTTGTAACTATATTATAAGTGATACTTCATTCATATCTTTGACTTGATATTTTTTTCTCTGATGAAATTTCTTTTTTGGGATATATTTCTTAGCTGCTTTCTGGATAGTGTTGCTGAACTGATTCCATCTGTGATCTAAGGATTGGCGACTCATACATTCTGTTTGTATATTGCACTCAATATATTCACTGAATTTTTTCCATTGCTGGGCCATGACAAGTTACCAGTTGTACCTGTGATTATATTTATAATAGGGTGCTTTTTTGGATATGTTAATGTTCTATACTTCTATCTCTACTATCATTGTAATGTGATTACTGAGGATTGATGGTGTAATAAGGTCTTGGATAGAGACTTTTTTTGATTTACATGTTGTTTATAGACTTATCCATATTTGATTGATTCTACTACTACTTTCCTCTCTGTTCCAGGTATATTCTCTCTTTATGGGGTTGTGCATCCTATATATATCTTCTAAATTGTTGTTCAGAAGGACTTGTATTTGTTTTCCTGAGGGATTATGTTTCTTAATCATTTTTGTACTGTTGTGCTTGTCAATTGCTAGATTGGGAACTCCATTCATATCCCCTGCTATTAAGAGATGCCATCCTTTTTTGTTGCTTCTTTGATCTATTTATTTAGTGTGTTAAGTACCATTTTCTTTTCTCCTTCCATGTCTTGTATGGGAAAGTACACTTCAATTATTCTCATTTTTTCTTTGTATAGGAAGGCCAGATCAGTTGCGATGAGTCTTCTTGCAAATGTTTTATAATTGTATATTCTGTATATGATATTCTTGTTGATTATTATATTTAACCCTTGTCCACTAGTTTGTGCTTCTTTGTGATCCATATTATTTGGAATTTCTTATGTTGCCAATGTTTGAATTGTTGATGTGAGCCATTTGTCTCTGTAGTAACTATAATATCCCAGTCTACTGTATCGCAAAAGTTGAACCATGTTTCACGTTTGTGTGTCTCTATTAGGTCTTGAATATTGAATATTGCGACTTTCCATATTGATTTATATTCTTTATGTGTTGTTGTGTTTGTTGTTGTGCTAAGTGTTGAGTTATTTGTATCTGAAATGTGATTTGGAATTATTGTTGTATTGTCTGTTTCTTCTGTTTGTTTTTCTGCTGAATTACGTGAGTTTGTTGTTTGATTGTTTCTAAAATTGCTGGATTCTTTTGTTGATATAGTACTTTAATTACTACCCATTATTGCTTATATGGAGGGGAGGGTGTGTTGCCTGAGATGGAGTTGAGTATGGTATTGTACATTTGATCTAAGTTTTTGCATAAATGACTGAATATGCTGTTATTGGATGCAAATGTCTTGAGTGCTATTTTGAAGTGATATGTTTGTTACTAGACCTACTTCTGTATCAAGAGGGGAAGTGTCTTCATCCATTTGTTTGGTGTAATCTTTGTCATATATTTCTAAATTAACTATGTGTTCCTCTAAATCAGCTATATCTTCTTTAATCTCTTGGATCTCTCGCAAGATTGTTTTGAGAATATTAAGTACTTTTGCCATAGTTGATTTAGGAGATTGTTACTGTGTTTCATCTTCTTTTGATAGTCTTGCTGCTACTGCGTAGGAGCTTGGCCTGAGCTTCCTTTGATTGTTGTGTATAGTTGCCCTTTACCTTATAGTTTCAGTACATGCTGGCCTGAACCTATTGTATAGTTTACTGAATCTATTAGCTTGTTCTAATTATACAGATTTCAATGTGTTCTTCTTTCTTTAATTAGACATTGAGTAACTAAGTGTGTTGCATTTCCACAGATAGTACAAAGTTTTGTTTTGATTGTTTTCCATGCTGCTTGGGTTTCTCTAAGTAGAACATTATGTGTTGTTGCTGCTTCCAGGTCTTCTTGATTCATGAAGTTAATGATTGCGAACCGCTTGTGCCTATATAATATGTGCCTAGAAATGTAGTATGTCTTGGCCCTAGTTTGTTCACAAATAAGTCTAAGATCGAAAGCTGTATTATTGGAGGTAGGTTTGTTAATTTGACTATGATATTTCCATGTGCTTTCATTTGATCCATGTTTCATTATGCATCAAAAATTCTGACTGAGTCTGAATGTAAAAGAATACTTCATTTGGCAACTAGGTCTTCATTTATCTGTTTGTCTGCATAAGTGATAACTACTGATTGCCATATTTGCTGTATAAACATATCGATGTTTATGATCTCTCCAAATTTGGTAAAGGTCTATTGTACTTTTATGAATTTTGTATCTAGGGAAATGTTCCATACTCTGATACTGTTTTTTTTTGTATACCATAGCTAGGCTAGATTGTTGGTTTATTAATCAATTGAAAACATAAGTGCATTTTCATTTGAGCTGTATGATACATACTACAGCTAAACTTTTATCATAATTTAACTAACTCATTGTAAGTATAATAGCCTTTAAGTTTGACCTTGGGAACAATATTTTACTTTGTAGTGTCTTTGGGTAAAGACTCTTCTAGTCCACTATATCATTGCCAACAGGTTGTCATTGCCATATGTCTATTCAAGCTGCTAAAATATAGGAAACTACAAAAGAATGGGTTGAAAAAAAGGTGAGGAATATTTAAAAATGTTTAAGTAGAACACAAGAAAATAAAAAGATAAAAATTGAAAAATAATTTATTTCTAGCTTTCTCCAAAAACCTGCTTCTCAAGAACTCTTCTCAATAAGAAATGCCTGATTGGGATATCCTTTTTTTTTCTGATCATCTGAGGAACTTATTCATTCTTGATCTTGATTTTCTTTTCATGTACTATCTGAGAAGACTTATCGCCTAGTGAGAGCCTTTACTTCCAGGATACACTTGGTCCCAATCTTTTTTGAGCAATGATTTTTTATTCACTTGTAATAGAAAGATGACTTATAATGGATTCCAGGTTCTTATATGACCTAGTAGGAACTGGGTCATATTGTTCAGTATGAAACCTTCTAGCAACCATGCCTAGTCAAAGGAATTTTACTGGTGTATATCTTCTATTGCCCAAAATAGTCACTCTCTAAAGATCTTTTTGCTTCACAATGGTGGAAGAGTACTAGAAGAGCAGTGGAGATCCTCGTTAATTGCAATATCCTTCAACAACTTCTGAAGAAATGCATTCTCAACTATAACCAAAGAGTTGGAGCTTAGCATGAACTAGAGATTGTTCAGTCTTATTGCCTGACTGGGATAAAAAGGAGACCTTGGTCTTGAACTTTGCCTGACCAGAATAATAGGAGAGAAAGATCTCAACTTGAACAAATAGTAACTTTTTCACCATCTGAAGACTTGTTGTTCGTATCTTATTGGCCTCATAATACTTGATTTATAGATTAACCCAATTGGAGGAGTGGGATGGATATGGGTATCAATCAACTCTTTCTATCACCAATGACGTCATCGGAACATGTGAGGTGACCAATAGGAGCTTGTTTACATTCAGTTACTGATGTGTTTCGTGTCAATCAATCAAAAACCTGGTAACCTTGTGCTACCAGAAATTCAGGGTCAAACTGAGGTAGGCAAAATCCTCCAAGAAAAACTGTGAAAAACAGTAAACACTTTAAGAAGGCTAGAAAAATATGAGAAGGTAAATAATAAGCCTTCCCCTACCAACAAAACCTCTATTTCTGTCATTTCAGCTTTGTAAGGAGACACTCCACTTGTTAGTTCTTTTACTTCCTAGAACCTTTTTGCCCTTAATAGAGAAAGTATGTACTTGGATTTTTTCAGATCACTAGAAACCCAAGTTTTTATTCAAAGGAGTTTATAAACAAGTAAGGGAAGGTAAGGAAGATACATTAAGATAAGCTTCAAGTTGTTTTAATGAAAGTGTAAAAACTTTATTAGCAAAAAAGTATAAAACTTCTTGTAAACGTCTTTTTTGTGTGTGGTTAGAGGATCAGTGGAAAAAGTCAGTAATTCTATAAGATACTCTGATACTGTTTTCTTTATTTGGTCTAAGGAATATAAAAACTATGTATTTGAGATGAGCCCCATCCGTTTCAAGTAAAATAGTATTGCATGCTTCTTATACAGTATGGTGATTACTGAAAATGGCAATGATGTGTTCCTCTTCTCTTTTTTTTTGTTGCAGGTAGAAAGAAGACCAGTCTTTTGGTTGGTGGTTCTTCCTGGAACTTCTGATGCTTTGATGCCTGTCTTGACTTTTTCTCTTTCAAATCTTATCGTTGGATCAATCAATGATCTTGGTCTGGGTTTACCTACTCTACCAGCTGGTATGTTTCTGTATGAGACTTCATGCTACTACTCACTGGGTCCAGATCTTGTCTGGTTGCTGTTGCCTGATTCCTCCATCTCTATGTCTGAGTCGTCTATTCTTGCTATTGTGAATGATGCAGAAGAGTCTTTGCTTTATTCGATTTCTTGAATATTTTTACTCCTATCACTATTATCAGATTGAGTATCTTATATGATCATTTTTTTCACTTCATCGCTCCAAGTTGGTTGTTTCTTATTGGTTTTTTTTTTGTTAATAGTTTCTATACCTGTGGCTAAAGTTTGGCTGACATTATGGTTCCTTGGCTGTTCGTTCCTAGTATTTTCTGTGGAGGTTTCTCTCTCTTTTTCTTTATTTTTTGAGTTCAACTTTATTATCTCTATATGGGTTTCTTTGCATAGCAATCTTGTGTTACCTTTTGCTAGGGTGTTCTTATTGTAGTTGGGTCTACCGTAGGTATATGGGCTTTTTCAGTCTTTAGGAGAACTCATCTTTCTGTTCACTTTTCTTCTTATTTTCTAAAATTGCCCAAAAAAGAAAATTTTTAAGAAAAAAAAGATCTGCAGAAAAGAGTTTTTTTTTATTTTAATAATTTAATATTATATTAAAGTTATTATTATTATTATATAAAATCTTTTTTATGACCCATAGGTCTATAGCATAGTGGTAGTGCTTCCAGTTCACAATTACAAGGTTCATAGTTCAATTTTACATGAGGACCATGTGAAAGATTTATGAAATGGAAAAACTATCTATGACGCAAAATACAATCAGGTCTAAGAAAACATCAATTATTTCTATTCCAATTTTATACAAACAGGGTTTTTCCACTTCTGATCTTAAGTGGATTTTTCTCCCTATAAAAGATATAATCAACATGACTGAACACAAACAAATCCAGTAAAGGTATCAAAACTGGTAATAACATCACATCCATTAAAACCATTTGAAAGGTATACTTCTCTTTTCATGAAACTAGCAAATCAAGTCTGGCAAGTTAGTTGGGAGGAATCCAGAAGAATTGAAGATCCAAAAATAAAAATGTTTAGGTTTCCTAGATAGATAGTAGTAGAAATTTAATCTGATTGGATATTTTTGGACAACAAACCATCTGGTGGATCCTTTAAAAGTAGGATTCTAGGAATGTTTGTTAATATAAATAATAGAAAATATGTATTCCCTACAATTAAATTTGTAAATTACTTTATCAAGTTAATAAATAAGGCTGAGCTTTCATTTTATGAAAAAAAATCTTTTTAATATTTTTTTTTCATAATTTTTCTAATTTTTTTTATAATTTTTACTTTTTTATTTATTAATTAATATATAATTTTTTTATAAAAAGTTAACTATTATTATATAATATTTTTATATTTTTTATAAATACTATTTTTTTGAAAAATTTTTTTAATTAAAAAATCAATTTTTATTTCAAATATATATATTTTTTAACATTAGCTTATTCTCACACTATGGTGACTATTTTACTATAATAAAAATAGTATCTAGAGATAATCAAAATGAATAATTACTCATATTGTCTAAGGATTTACAGATCACAAAATAGTATAAAGAGCTAACTATTTAACTCTTACCTTGTCAGAATAGGATAATTATATGATTATCTATTGTGATATATTCTTTTATTACAGTAAATCTAAATAGAAAGTGAAAAAATAATCTGATTTTGTAAATACTATAATACTCTTTAAAATCTGAACCTATTGAACAACTTATAACTATTCTCTAAAAAGGAACCAATATATTAAGAATTTACCTTAAGTATTTAGCATCACTAACATTGAAAATTTCTTATATAAAGCCTTAACTTCACTAGTACTAGAAAAAAAAATCTTAAAGATGATGGTTGTGTTCAGATTATATCTTAAGTATAGTTGATTATCAAATAGCATATTAATATATAGCAAGAAGGTAAATATATCAAAACTCTCCAAAAAGATATAGTTCCAAGTATATGTTTATTTGTTGAAGAGAAGGTGAAAAGAAAAGTTTTTGTTGACTATTCAGTATATTCTATTTCAACAGTTCTCTCTTTAATATAGAAGATTTTATGTCTTATATTCAATTATATTAATATATATATAATCTATAGTAAATTCAAGATTTTTATGGAACTAAAAAAATATATTCAGATATACGGTTGCTTCCAAAAGTTTGAGTCCACTTACTATATTTTTATTATAAATTTCAACTTTGACAATTTTTAAAT
>CAJVPT010006773.1:0-10714 GCA_910592055.1 Acaulospora colombiana
CTAAAAGCAGTAAGTTTAATTTGTTTTTATTGATATTTATTTTAATTTTAATTTTAAAAAATTTATATATAGACAATTGAGTATATTATAATATCAAGTCAAGAACTAAAACAATATATATTTACCAAGAATGATTGGAATATATTCAGGCAGATTGTAGAATTGCTCAGGCTGTTTAAAAAAACCATAGAAATAATTTTAACTTCAAGCTATCCAATACCTTCCTCGATCATTCCGGAATATAATACATTAATTAACTATTTAGAATATATATATAGTAAAAAAGAAGTCAACAAAACAATAAAATAAGCAGCTGCTACTTGTTTAGAAAAATTTAAAGAGTACTATAACAAGACTAATAAAGCAAGTTTGCTGATAGTTATTTTAGATTTGAGGTTTAAAATAGAATATTATAAAATAAATAAGTGGAAAGAAATGGTCAGTGAAATTAAAGAAAAGTAAGTATATTTTTATATTTTATTAAATATAATAAAATAAATATTAAGTATATTGTAATTTTAAAGTTTTTTAGAAGCTTTTCAAAAATACGAAAAGCATGACATAGAAAATACTACATCAAACAGTGGCAAAGATATCCAAGGGACAGTTGGTTTGAAGCTGTTTAAGTAGTATCATATAGAAAAACCAGATAAATTATAGTTATATTTTTCTCTTCCAAATGTGGGTGATGAAATCGATATATTAGAGTAGTGAAAAATGCATAAATATCAATTTCCATATTTGGCACTCATGGCACGTGATTATTTGATAGTACTTGCAATGAGTGTTCTATTAAAACAAGTCTTTTTGGTGAGCAAAAATTTAATAATCAACAAAATAAATTAGTTATTAGGCAAAATAGTTCAGGCATACATGTGCTTGAGGTCATAGTAGAAAGGGTCTTTAACAAGAAATACTGATGATTTGTTTTAAATTTTATTTTTTTTTGTTGTATTGTTTAATGTATTATTGAAATGATATTTATTGTTTAGACATTTTCTAAGGTAAAAAAAAAATTTTAACAAAGCAAGTAGCCTATATATTGTAGTACTTATATAATAATATTGCTATAGTATCCAATATAATACTGATGTAGGTCAATTGATGCAAGTTGCTATAGTTGTTTGGGTAGATAGCAATTGTTAAAAATCGATCAATGTAAGAGTGATCTATGATAGAAAAATGTGATTGGACAATAAATAAAAAAAACTTTTTTCAATTTTTTTGTCAATTTTTTATTTTGCTTCCTTTTACTTTTATCACTTTACCATCCCTACTACCAGGTATCTTGCCTAGGAATTTTTTTTTTTACCTGCAAATGTCTTTTTCCTGTTTCTTGCTAGTTCTCAAGAAAATGTATATATCTCTTTATATATTGGCTAAATAATCAATTTTATTTAAATATATATAGCTGTCTACCACCACATAGCTACAATCGAAGATATATTTTTATTACTTGCTGATGTTTTTACAGCTGTTATATTAACTGCCTTTGTATTTTTGCAACTGTATACTCAGTTATTTCTTTTTTGACTAAATAAATTAGCACCTTTTTCAATTACTTTAACTGGCATCTTTTATTGACTAAATAATCTAATACTTTAATTATTAATCAAACCTTTATATCAATTCCCTGTTCCCACCATATTTATAGTCAAGTGAGTACAAGGCATTGGTATTTTGTTGCCACTGCATCTTATATTTATTTATAAAATACTGGTATAGGTAATATGATGTCTCAAAGAAATAGAAACAGATCACAGCTAATGATGAGTAAATCGATTGAAGGGAGAAACAAAAACCAAAGAGCCTTTTACCTGGCAAATCTATAAAGTTGCCTCTAGTGGGAAACCCTGAACTAATACTTGTAGGCTGACCTTCGTAAAAGTGCAACTAGCTGCTATTGATAAAGTTCGATATTGCCTCCAGTAAGAAACCCTAGACTAATACAGTATATTAAATTTTGTTAATAAAATGTTAAGCAAGCTTAAATCTGTTACATTGCTGTTGCTACCTTCAATGGAAAATCTTGGACAAAGCAGGGCTCTCAAAAACATTTAAGTAGGCATTTGTATAGTTTCAAGTTGGATTGCTGACAATTTAACTTGCAGCTAAGTTTTCGATTTCTTGTTGTACTAACAACTTGTATATGTATATACAGTATATAGCTAATACTTGTTTTTTAAATATATATAGTAATTTATATTGCTACCCTATATTTCCTTGTGTCATTGAAAAACACTAATCTGAGGAGTAAGTTACCTATTTGCAAAGTTCTTTCACTAAATTAACAAGTATTTGCTTGACTGTGTTTGATTCTAATATTAATTCTTTTTCAAATATAAATATATCAAAGTATATGTACTTGCTATATATATTTTATTAATGCTAATAAAAAAATAGAAAAATTGGTGAAGAGAATTTGTGAGGTTTCTAAGATTTTGTCATATTGATGATATAAAAACTACAGCTGCTTTAAAAGCAGAAATCGACAAATTGAAAAAAAATAAAATAAAAATACATAAAAATTTTATAAGTTCAAATAGTTTTAATAATAAAAAATCTAGTTAACACCTTTATATTTCATGTAAGGAAGAACCTGATGACACAAAAATACTTTGCTGATGTTCACAAAGTAAAAACAATATTTCTTGAGCCCTGCCTGGATATAATGAAAAAAAAATCAAAGGAAAGTGAATGTATGAAAAAGTAAATCCATGTATTCACAATTACAAACCATCAATGCTACCTCCTGCCTGTCAAATTTAATAAAAAAAAAAAAAAGAAAATAATAATTCATGACAAAAATTCAAGCAAGGTGATGCTTGCTGTATATTGTAATCAGATTGAATCTAAATTTTTAAATATCATGCAAGATATAGTACTAAAAATGTTCCAACTATAAAAAGAAGTTGCCTGATTTAATAGTATATCGAAACTTAATCAAGGAGTATTGATAGCTGCTGAGTATATAAATTTTATATATGTTTAATTTTATACTTGAGCAGTACTGACAACAAGTTTTAGATATCTGTCGATAAGAGAATGTGGAATTTTTACACATGTTTTTAATATACTGAAAGAGTTACGAGAAGCAAGCCAGTAGTATCTACATAAAGAAAAAGTTGTCACGATAAATAGCCTCCTGTTTAACTATACAATAGGCATTTTTCCTACCAATGTGACTTTGAGTATATAGCAAAAAATTGTCAAGCATGGACTTCCAAGATTAAATGGAAACAAGTATGAAGCAGTTGAAAAAGGTATCTCAGTTTTTTATGATAAAAAGAAAATCAAAAACTTAATCATCCCTTGGGTCTCTGTGAAGCATATATATCCTGGAGATATAATAAATTTGCCTATTTTAATATAAATTTCCTGAACCATGCAATTGCAACCAGCTATCTGAAAGGAATTCACTCTGAAAGTAATTTAGAATTTACTTTTCGAGAAGAAGATTATGATGGAAGCAACTTCTACATGGCTAAATAGAAAATAAAAGTAAAGATAATAGGTATTTTTATAAAAATAATAAAAAAGTTTAGAATATAAAATACTAAGTTTTTATTTAAATTTTTATACAAGGTAATATTCTTTTTTGCTGATCAGAAAAAGAGTTACATAGCACAACTGTTTTACCAAAGGAAGGTATAATTAGTAGTTTATCACAAAACCTGACAAAAAAAACAGTAACAGCAATTAAAAAATGAAAAAAAGATATCGAAAAAGAAAAACATATAAAGTATCAGCAAAAGCAATTGCAACAAGATTCCCTTGCTTTACTAACACTGGAAGAATCAATAAAAAAAATCAAGACAATAGCAGTACTACAGAAAATTTAAATTATACGTGTGTATATTTTAATTTAGAAGAAAATGATTGTAAATTACAATAAATTATAAATATTAAAAATGTAAATTATTAATTAAATGTTTATATATAAAACTTAAAGATGACAAGTAAATATTAGGTAGGAAAAAATAAATAAAAAAAAAACCATGATTAAAAAAAATATCAAATTAACCAAACAAATATGGATCAAATAAAAATAAATCCATTCAGATATGGATCAGATTAAATAAAAACTGATCCATTTGGATTCGGATCAGATTTATTTAAAATCTGATTTGATTCAATCTGTTGTGATCCCTATATGTAATGATTTAACAGCTATATTCAGAAAAGTTTTCAAGAACAAAACTTTAATTTCTGGAACAATTCCAAACAGTTGTATCCACAACAAAGAAATATATGATCTTAAAGTATTTGGGAAATATAGTTGGAAAGTCATATATTAATACTATTCTACCAATTTAACAATAGTGAAATCCTTGGCATGGCAACTATAATCCAATTGAAATAGAGCCAGATCAAAGGTTGGGAATCTAGAAATATCTTTGATAATTCTATAGACTCATACAAGCTGATCAAAGGCAATCTTGTAGCTGCAACATTGGACCTGTCCAAAGATCTACAAATTACATTTCAAAGTTGGAGATGAAAGGAAATCTTTAATTACCAGGAAGGTATCCTATCTATCAAGTTAATCCTACAAAATAATAAAAAATAAGAAAAATCTATTTTATCACTATGTAAGCATAAAATCATATTTCTGGATCAAATTATCAATACAACTATGATGACACATAAAGAATGGAGAGAAATATAGATTTTTTTTACAAGTACAAAGAAATAGTTCTCTCTTGAAACAAAAAAATTCATGAAAAGGTGACAGATAATCAAGATCACTTAAGAAAATCATTATATGAACTAGATTAAACAGACCACAACATGCAAACTGAAACATTTCCAGTATACCCAGATAAGAGAAAAATATACTGAGTAATTCACTTCAGCTTTTCAACTAATATATTAAGAAAAACATCATTCTCAAATAACAAAATCCAATTCACTCCATACTAGTTATTATATGATTCTATTAGAAACTATACCTTACTTAAATTAAATTAAATAACCTCAAGTCTTAGAAGTAGTTCCATCACAAATCTACCTCCTATCACAACTAAATAGACATGAAAATCTAAGAAAAGGAAAACAAGTTCTTCTACCAGGCAATCCCACAGATGGGAAAATAACTACAAGGCAACAGATATTAACTCCACCTATTTTCAGACCTATAGAAGTAGAAATCCAGATAAAAAACTAGGAAGCCATGCTAATATCACAAGCTATCCAATTAGATAAACATATAGAAGAACTTATAGATATTCTGCAGTACAATAGAAGGTGCATGATTAATCAGTTCACTTTTTATACAGATGGCTTCTATAAAAAATGGACAAAAGATGGTAAACACGAAATAGGATTTGCTTGGATTCTAATAAAGAATGGCAAAGTTGAAAAACAATTCTCAACAGAGGCATCGATATAGCCATTGCTAGCTAGGGCAAAAATATTAACCATTCTTACTATACTATTCACTGCTTCTCAAAACATAACAGTCTCAATTTTTACTGATTGTAATATTATGTTAAGATATGGAAGTCTATTAGTTCACAAACAGGGATATTAACCAGTCCATATTCTACAAAATATAATAGAACATGCCAAACAAAACTCTCAGCAAGCCTGGATCCTTAGTCAAGATATGAGCAAAGCTTATGACTAAATTTCATTATACATGCTTGATAAGGCACTCAAAAGAATCAAGATTCCTAATACAATAATTAACACCTTACTTGATTTATTCAATGGTCATTCTAATACAATCTTAACACCCTTCGGCTCTACCAATCCATACTCAGTAGAAGATGGCATTGACCAAAGTGACACAATTTTCCCATTACTTTGGAGAATCTTCTATGATCCACTTCTTACTAGAATTTTCAATACATGCAATAGATACACCATTACAACCAAATTTTGCTCTGATATTTGACAAAACTGAAAGATTAAACAAATAAGCATTACAGCCAATGCATATATGGATGACACAACTTGGTTTGCAAATACTCAACAAGATCTCCAACATATAATAGATAAAGCACAAACATTCTTCCAAATCAATGATATCCAAGTAAACCCAACAAAATCAGCTCTTATCATTATCAATTATATCCAACAAGATAGAGATGCAGGAATCATACTCAATGGTCAATTAATTCAAGGATTACTACCAATAGTCCCAGCCAGAATTCTAGGAATATGGCAATGCTCTAAAGGCAATAAGAAGTACCAAATACAGTTAATGTAGAAAAAAGCCAACAAAATTGCAAACCTGATGAAGTTTAAAAAAGTGATAGACAAACAAGCAAGATACATCATCAACTATGTACTAATTCCTGGATTAGAATATCTACTAACAAACATGGTATTGCCAGAGTTGACATGCAACAAAATTATATCCCAGACTTATAAAACATTCAAACACAAAGTAGGACTAGCCTCCACCATGCATAATAACATATTATTCAAAAAGTACAATACAATATAACCAATCTCTTTGAAAGACAAGCTCTATTTAATGTAGCAAATCTAATAACCAGAATTAACAGCAACAATCTTGCAAGACACACAACTCTTTTTTGATTAAAAGATATGCAAAACACATTTTGATTATCTTTTCTAGTAACATCCTCACTAAAACAAAGCATACTTAAACCTGGCACTAACCTTACCCATGATATCCTCTGGATGCTCAGAAAATTGGAAATAGAATTTCAACTTCCTTTATCCATAATCACCATTTCGCCCATTGGAGAAACCCTAGAACAACACCTTGGCACCAAATGGAAAAATAACCTCAGACGCAAACTGCAAAAATACAATATCATCTTTTTATTTCAAATACTCAATGAAGATTGCACCAAGATACTTAGGTGGCATCAAATTCCAAGAAACCACAATTATTGAATAATTCCTATACCAAGATGGTATGAAGACATTACAGACACTATACAACAACTTCTCGATAACGATCTAATAAAACAATAAGGCCTCCAAAATCCTATTCATTTGTATACCCCAATTGAACAACCAACAAGGGCTCACTGGGCAATCACTAAATATAGGGATTCAGAAACTATCGGCAGAAAACAGAAACTTAGAAACAGACAGAGAAAAGTAATATATACACACTACAAGAGAGTTCAGAGGAACTCACCCCTAACTTCATGCAGTGGCTGCTCAATAAATAAACATATCTCCAATGCATACAGCTGTACATTCCAAAGTTCTACGTAACAAGCAGTGCAAGCACCTGTTAGGTGCACTTTTAGAAGTCTTGTAACACATGTTTAGGTGAACTTTTATGGAGAATTCAAATGTCACTATATAGTACACAACAATATTTCAATTTCGAAGCTAATATGCAACCTCCTCCAGCAACATCAATTCAAATAATAATCAATTCAAACCAACAAAAACTCACAAAACTACAACAATATATTAATGGTAACATCAACATTCTACAAGAAATTATTCACATAACTAATGCCATATCAACACAACACCAATTTACAGCCTATACAGATAGATCACTCTTCACAGTAAACAGCTAGTCATACATGAATTTTGGTTAGATTTTGGAAGACAACACTCAATCAAATTACACATTCAAGGGATAGATATCAGGTCCACCATCTTCTACAAGAGCGGAGTTAATGGCTATACTCACTCTAATACTTGCAATTCCACACAATTCTTCAATAAACATCTACACAGATAGCCAAGCAGCAATCCAAGCAATCTATAAAGCAGAGAAACTGGCACTAAACAAAACAGTTCGTAATATACCCAATTGGTCTATCGTGCTTAATATATTGCATAGAAGCAAACAATTCAAGATTCAGTTTAATTTGCACAAAGTGAAGGCTCACACAGGTATAACAGGTAATGAGTTGGCAGACTCTTTGGTGAAAATTGACTACATTAACATGGCACCAGGGGCAAGGAAATTGACACTTATTTCCATAATGACAATACTTCACAGTTATGTAAAATGGAGACATAACACCATAGATACACCAATAAAAGACTTTATCAAATTACTTTTCCACACCAAACACATTGCACAATGGAGATTACTCAGAAGAAATAGAGAAAAGATAAATCCACAGCGAAACAAAATGATAGACTGGGAGATCACATTTAGATGTATTAACCCCAGCAATATAAACCACAACAACTTATCATTTATAGACCAATACAACAGGAAGCTCACAAGTAATCTCTGAAACAATGAATTGCCCACACTCAACAAACTTCACAATTGCAAACCTCACGTATATACTAATAACAAATGCATCATCTGTCTTAACGAAAAAACCAACATACATCCCTTTATTTGCTCAACCAACATACAAACACACCATGACAAAATACTTAACATACTCAAAGATAATCTCAAGAATTTTAAATCACCAAAAGAATCACCTCCTCTGATAATCACAATTCAAAGTATATCACATAATACCTCAGATACAGATATTATCGACCACATTTAAGGTATTATCAGAAAAGCTCTTATACAACCCATCACGGATTTCACACAATCCAAAATTAAAGCCTGCCAAGTAATATATCAAATATTAAATATATACAGATCTTTTTTATAAATGCTATGGAAAGACAAATACACAAAAGTTGAACAATGGAAAAGACAACAAAAAATTTCCAAGAAAAAGAAAAAATCTCGTTATCACAATCAACCAAGACAACCACCATACATAGCATTGGAAGATATGCTAATCAAAGACAGATACATAGAACTCACCAATCGATCCATAGACAGTTACTTTTTAGGAAACACAAACTTCTTTTCTTTTCTTTCTTTTGATTTCAACACTAACTAGTTATTCTTGGCATGTTAGGCCCCGATAGTGGGTGGCAACAGGCCGATTGGTAAAAGTAACCCTCTTTAGATAGCTGAATTTGTAACTAAAAAGATAATATGAGTTGTAAATATATGTAACATGTAGACAACAAATCTTTTCTCACAAATAAAGTAAGGATGAGCCAGTTTTTAAAAAAAAAAAACAAATCTTTTCTCACAAATAAAGCAAGGATGAGCCAGTTTTTAAAAAAAAAAAAATGAATCTTTCTCACAAATAAAACAAGGATGAGCCAGTTAAAAAAAAAAAAACAAATCTTTTCTTGCAAATAAAGCAAGGATGAGCCAGTTTAAAAAAAAAAAAAAAAAACTTTTTAACATACCTATGGGTCCATAGTGCAGTGGTTAGCATTCTATAGATCATATCACAAGATCTATAGATCAAATCCTCCAGGGGGCAAAACCTCTGAAAAGCAGGTATCGATCTGATCCATTGGTGTAACCGTAAATTAACTGATGTTTCAGTATAGCTGTGATCACCCGAGGACTCTGCCATCAGACTGTGGTTATAGATCAGTACTATACAAGATTGTAATATGGTTGAATGTCTGAAATTGGGTAGGATTATTCTTGGTGCAACCGCGTTATCATATCTAGTAACAAAAAGAGTAGACATTAAAACCGGTAGCATGTTGCTGAAGGACAGGTGATAAACAAGTCAGTACTCCAACTGGGAGGTGGAAAAAGGTCTTTCCAGCCAATCACTTGGACTTTTATCAAGAATTCAAGCATATGGCTGTATCGGATTTCACAGACTTAACTATCAGGAGGCTTTGGTGGGAGATGAAAGTATGAAGGACTGAAAATGGGATCCAAAATGAAGGAAATTTGATGGCCTAATAATCAGACTACTCTTAATACAAATGCTCTGAAAATAATTAAGAAGGAATCGCATGTCTTTTCAATAATAGGGTAAAATCGGTAGTAATTATACATATAGTAAAATAGATATAGCAAAAAAAACTCTTTCCACTAATCCTCCTTTTTTCAAAAAAATTTTTTTTTTGGTAATTTTCTTGGAAAAGGTAAACCAGTTCAAACATACAAGAAAAACAATATATCTTTTGAACCAAGCTACCAAGCACTTTCAACAGACATACAACAAGTTACCCAAAAACATCAAGAAAAGAGGTATACACTGCTTTACTAACTTTTTTACTTCTTTTTCTAAAAAAAAATTTTTAGGAGAAAGAAAAAAGACCTGCAAACTGATTCACAGTCAGAAAAAGGGAACCAATATCAACTTTACACAGTTCACAGCCAGGCCAGTGCAGGTTAACACCTTTCTTAACACTGTAAGGAATCCAAAAAGCAACTAAGCCCACTCGATAAATCAAGTTGCTCCAGTTACTTAAAGACCCAGAAGGATATCAAAGCTCCTTAAAGACAAAACAGTCTAAACATATATATACATATAAACAACATACCTATTCCTTCTCTTGTCATGCAAACATAAACATGTAAAAACTAGACAAGCAAAACAAGTATACATGTAAAAATGACAAGCAAAACACGCACATACACATACAACTTATTATCTAAACAAGTTGATCGACACTCTACTCAAGTATGACAACTACTCTCAAAAGTAGAATAGGATCGTCAATATAAACAAATAAACATATCAAAACAACAAACAAAGTTTTTCGTATTACCTAATCAAACACATAAACAACAACAATCTCAGAAAGATTTATCCGCGATCTAAAAATAGATTATCAATAAATACAAAAAGAATTCACGTGATCTATCAATAGATTCAAGCCAGTAAACATGAATAGAGCATAACATATATTACAAATAGTCAATAAGAGAGAAGAGGATATAGTAAATACTCTAGTTAACCTCTCAAGAAAACATGAC